>NNCF01127844.1:150382-161780 GCA_002313205.1 Laupala kohalensis | reverse complement strand
TTTTTTGTCTTCAATGTTTTGAGATATGTTGTGATGTATTGTAATTCAGGAGGGTTTTTAGTGGGTATGGCTGAGTCATTCGGCGAGTCCCACACGCGGGGAGAGCCATGTTGGCTCCTCTCAGTGCGTAACTGCATTTTCCCTACCTGTACAGAATTTTAGGGCTCTAATGACCTCGATGTCGACGATCCGCTAAAGCCCCACAAAATATAGATACGAAGGACGAGATACAGAAATGTTTGGCGTGGAATCGTTAGGATACCTTCTTCACGACAAGCACATGTTACAAACGTTTGACCACCGACAGCGAAGTATTCACAGTTGAGGAAGCGACATGTCTTGGAAGCATTCGAAATCATAATTAGTGTCTTTAGTTGAAACGAGAGAACGCAGACATTTGAAACAGGGCACTCTCTTATTTTATGGGGAAAACGACTCGTTCAACTTCACATCTCGGGAATTCAACCACTTCAGGACAAAATATCGACGGTTCGATATTAAAGCATGTTACGTGATACCACCTTCTCCTGCACTTAGTTTTAATGCGTATAAATTTGACGCAATGAGGTGTCCCGAGAATGAACTTTATTCCAATAACAGTCTCATCATGAAAAAAACTTCATACTATCATCAAGTTTGACACATGTCGAGTGAATACCACGAAAATTTGAAAATTACTTACGTCACCACGTTTCCTTATATAAAGAAATTGGAGAATTTTTTGTGTGTTCTAGTGTATGCTTAATACACAATGTTAGAAGCCCAGAAAAAATGCCATCGCATTTCCGTATTTCAGCTGTATATAAAAAATGGTTCATACTTATGGACATATATCGTATGATTCATTAATGTGTAATTTTCTCTTAATATATTGAAAATTATTTTAAAGAATTTTTTTTCTCCTAACAGTAAATGCAGATATACTAAGTGATAATGTATTTCTGCAATGTATGCATTAAATATTTCTCTAAAGCTTTTGAATCTGATATCTATGAATCTTGTATAATGAACTTAATTTGTAAAAAGTTGTACACTTAAATACAAAAAAATTCTGAGAGAGGGTGAAATAATCAACGAGTAAACACAACTCAAAAAGAGAAATATTTTAATCGTCAGTGCTTAAACGGTATCCCTGCTTACCGCGTAGAAGCATGCAAGATAAAACACCCCAAATAAATAAACAAAAGCCAATATTTTTACTATTTATGTGAACCTCACAGTTTGGAAAAATAGTGACGTTAATGAAACATATTTTGAAACAGTTTTCTCAGAAATACATTATGCGACTGTTCGAGTACACCAATGANTATTCACATGGGCTGGAAAAATATATTATTTATCAACTAATATATAAATTCTGGTAAATGTACACTTGAGTGTATGAGTCTATCTCGGAAGACAGTCGTTTGGGCGGATTTGTGGGCGAAACGCAGTTTCGGGAGTTTTCTCTAATCGCGCATTCACACTTCACTCTGAAGCGTCGATGGGAAGGGACACAGAAGCCGAAGGGCTCAATAGTGCCCTCCCCCACCTCGCGGCCCCCGGTGCAATCTGCCAAATGAGACGCGCGCGTTTGTTTATGAATGGCCGAGCGGACCAGAATCCCATCCAGCACTTGCGTTCCTCCTTAGACAGAGAGGAAGGAAAACGGGAGACAATGTGTGATCGAAAAGGTGGGCGGTTCTTCCCAACAAGGTTGCCAACCATACGATATTAATCTGATTCCAACAATTCAGAAGACGAAAATTTCACGCCCGAAATACCTGAAAAATGTTATTTCATTTTCAATATTCAAAAGTCACATACATTTTTAATTTTTTTAAATGTCAATTGATTACTCCAGCTTGATTTACATATGGCGAAGATTGTGACCTCAGATTACAGTACACAATAGCCACTAACAAACAAGGCCTATGCACCGATTCAATGTGATCGCTATGGAATTCGGATTATCCGTTATCAATACGAATCAACCCAAAGGCCTTGCTGGTAGATAGCTTATCTTTACGGAACGTGACATGTCATGATTTAAGGTGCGAGTGTTCTTGATCACGGAACTTTACGATTCAATGAAGCATTTTATTTTAACAGTAATTAAAAGATTGTAATAATTATTGTTAAGAGAGAGTAAAAATTCAGTAATTTTGGCACTACGGAATGTCATTTATCTTCCGTTTTCTGCTATTTCCTCAAACTTCTTTCCTGATTTGTTGGGAAGGTCACTAAATTGCTTACAGAGAGTAAAAATACCTATAAACTTCCTCGAGGTCATGGACAAATTTTAACTTTCTTTTCAGCTTTGAAATTTATTTATCAGAGATCAATACTGGTGTCTAAAAACAGTTTTGTACTACCAGTTTCAATTCATTTACGCGACGAGATATAGTGAAATTATGTTTTCAACATTTTAACATGACAATTTTTAAAGATAACGAAGCAGCGTCTGTATGATGGAGGGGTATAGTGGTAACAGACACTCCGTTATATAACAGACACTCCGTTCGCGTTTACGGTGGACTATTGAAAGTGAACATTGGCAAATTAAAACGATATCAGTATGATACGAAAGTGAGAACTAGCCATTACTTTCATGACTGAATTTCTCTTGCCATTTAATTGACTTGGTAACGTTAAAATTAATAATGTCCTTATCGTTCACATAATTGAGACATATAAATGGAAAACGTTCTAATTGCCAAAAGAAAATCATTTTATTTCGCGAAAAACCTACGACTTAACAACACCAATGCTGTGATAATCCGTCTAAGCGCCTGATATCACTAGTGGTATTTCTAATATTCTCCATATTTTAATTATATTTGGCACTTACGACGGTTTCCACTGAACGCCTCAAAGTTGGATAAAATTTTAGTTTTTTAAAGGACCGGCAACCTGAAACATGTAATCTATGATGATTTTTCCATAATTTTTCAGAATTCATTATGGGTTTTTTGTGTCTCCTGTAAAAAAACATGTTTTTGTCATTTAGAATGTTATCCAATTAAACATGTGAATTGGAGATTGTATAGGAAACAGCTATTCTACGAGATAGTAAAAATGTTTTGATACATTTTACATTAATTTTCGTTTGAAAGAGATGGTGGATTTTGTCCACAAAGAAGTCTTTAGAGAATTATACATATGGACTTTATCCCTCTGAGATCTAGTGTAGTGGTAGCCTTGTAGGTCCTCCCCGTCAAAGTCTCCTCCCTCTCCCTTCCACTCTTCTCTTCGAGTGGAGTGCACGCGGCGGCGGCGGCGGCGGCAGCGATGGCGCGTTTTACGATGTTGACAATCAGCGGTAAAAGCCCCGCGAATAATGCATGCAGGATCTGCGAGATGCAGAGTGGCAAAGTGGCCGCGTGATGGGGTGGGTGATGGGGCGGGGGTGGTCGTTGTGGTGGTGGATGACGGTTCGCCATGCGGCGATGAACCGCGAGCCCAAACCGCAGAGATGCGAACCGCGGCGACTGTGGTTGGTGGTGAAGTGATGGTCAGCGATAAAATTATTCTATTTATCTTGGAATTGTAGGAAAGTGATTATTTCTTTTAGTGGGTAAAATTTTTCTTGAGACATAATATCGTATTTGTTTGTTGTTGTTGTTGTTTTTTTTGTTTTGTTTTTCAATTTTTGTCGAGGATATTATATTATAATATAATTTTCCGAATACGTCGCCACAAAAGTCGCCGTTTTCTCCCAGCAAAATGAGTCGATAATGTCTGTTAATTCTGCGTCAGTATGAGAAATGATGAGTCGCAATATCGAGTCAATTCTTTTATCGTCTCCACCATGAAATATGCATGTATGCACAACATTTTACGTATTTTCTTCCATTTTTTAAATTTCAGATGGGGGACCAACTTTTTAAAATCAAACTGTGTTCTAATGTGTGGTTTTATCAGAAAGAAATGATTTTTGAATTAATAGTTTAATTTTTATTTCGTGTTTTTATTTGAAAGAAATGATGATGCAGAACCTTTAAAAACTCAAAATACCTTAACAAATAATTTCTTAAGACATTCTACAGATTGTAACACAATTATATCTCTTCATTTTCAGTTGTGAAACCACATGCCAACAAATTTTTTTTTTTAAACCGTCTGAAAAACTTTAGTCAGAAGGTGCATTTGACATAAATCAATGGAATTACGAAACCTGAATTTTTCTTGAGGACGTATAGCAATGATTCCTTGGTCATAAATTCAAAATAATAAGAAAATGCTATCTAAAGAATGGAATTACCTGGTTTAAAGTTAATAGACATTTCTAAAAAAATTATATAGTGAATAGAATTACATTTGAAAAAGAAAAGTTTTCAGAGATTTAACTCTATATTTTTTTAAACAGAAGTAAATATCAAATGTATACCATACAACCTTCTTTGGATATTTCACAATATATCCCTATATTACGATTTTTTTCTTGACATTACGTGTTGACCCTCGTTTTGGTTCTTCATCGGTTGATACAAAAAAGAACAACAACAAAACCGGGACGAAACGTCGTGACCAGAAAATATCACAATAAATACAGTGAACTGTCTAAATAAGTGATAACTTTCAGTAAGGTAAAATAGGCGATGATCCGGGAATTGAACCCGGGACCTCCACTTTGTTAGCAGGGGTGTTAACCACTACACCACCCGTTCGCCTTCCACAACTGCACACCATTTGTCTGAGTGGAAATGGTGTACAGTTGTGGAAGGCGAACGGGTGGTGTAGTGGTTAACACCCCTGCTAACAAAGTAGGATCTCGGGTTCGATTCCTGGCTCGTCACCATTTTCAACGGATCGAAAATTATCACATATCTTCACGTATATGGTACAAGGAAGAAATATATGCTGTCTAAATGAGGCTCCATAATTCATATTTAACTATTCTAGATTTAAAAATGGCCGTAAATTGTAGAAATAGATATCGTATTGAAGTTAATGAATATATTGTTTGTTGAACGAGGACGAGATTTTTCTCGATGCGAGTCCCTGTGGGAAGTGAGAAGAGACCTTCCCGAGCCGGAAGTGACGAAAGCGATGCATGAAACAACGACAACCGCATCGGTGGCGGCGGCGCCGTGAAGGACGGACGTGATAGGGTAGCGCAGTGGGATCATTGCGTTACGCCAAAAGTGGACATGAAGGCGGCTTACGCGTGCTTCTGCTTTACGACCGAGGTTTCGCTCAACTTTGTTTAAATATTCAACGCTGCGGAAGGGAGGGGAGGGCGACGTTGTGAAGTGTGTCTCTGCGCAGCAAAATTGCTCATGTTTTCTTGATAGCTTTGAATGCGACGTATACCAGTTCACTTTGCCTGATTTACACACGCAATAAGTTAAATTGCAGAATTTTTGGAGTGACGACTAGTTTCTTTCGCGTCGCTGTTGTATTACGATAAAAGTCCGACAACTAGTTAATCCTCGGATTTCCTGAAAAACCTTAACATTAACCGTTGTTTGGGTGATATTATTTATTTATTTTATTTTTGGCGTGGGTCAACAGGCCTGCTCTTTCTCATTACCAGTGGCGAATCTAGACCGTAGTCAAGGACGGGGACTAACTGGGGAGGGACCTGGGGGCAATTCTGTTTGAAAATCATGGTTTATACAACAAATTATATAAATATTATATTTTAAATAAAATATATTATCAACAATTAACAATGTTAAGTAGTAACAAAATTTATTACTTGTTTAAAGTGGCAAAGAATGCCTTTATATAATGAGTGTCCAGGTCCAATGGGGGGAAGCTATATCCCCCATAGATACGTCACTGCTCCTTAACGTTGGACTCGGAATAGGGAATTGAGAAGAAGAGATGTTGGATTGCCCGGTAACTTATGGAACCGAACCTACATTTCTGTGGAGGAGGTGAGGGAAACCCTAATTGAAAACTTCACCTAGTTCGGCCCAGCAGGGTTTGAACCCACGCTCTACCCCTCAGCGGGATCGTGGAACCGAAGAGGCTATCGTAAACTTGGCACCGATAAAAATGAAAAAGAAATTCTGAAATTGCATCGATTTCGACATTTGTCTGTTGATAAATATTATTTTACGCGAAAAATTGGTGAAACTTCAGAATCCACTTCATAATGCTGTCGCTGATAAAAGTGAATTTTCTACTTTTACCAATCTATCGCGCTAAATGTCAGTAATTAACGTGGTGACCTGGTTTAAGTCCGAAATCAGAACGATTTCACAAGTTTTTCGGGATTTACCAGCTTCCAACTGTAAATCCCACACTGGTTTCTAAATTTTTATTGTAACACTACCCATGTAAAATGGCCTCGATAAAAAATAAATATTACCTTGTTACGTTAGGACTACGTCAGAAATTGTCAGATATGTTTTAAGGTGAGAAAGATACAATTGAAATTAGGTTTTATAGAAAAATGACTCTCGTCGCATTAAATACAGATACCTTAGAATGCGTTCGACAAGAGAATGGCGCAGAATATCCTCATGAGAGATAGATTCGTCAAAATTTAGGTCTCCTGCTTCGAAACTCTCAACGCTTCACGTTTTGTGAAGACGTAGAATACGATAACTATAGCTTTGATAATGTCAACATTTTAACTTTTTTGAGGAGAATATGGACAAGATGTATTTTTTAATATTTATTTTTCTCGTCCAAAAGAACTTAGAAATTTATAAATTAAAGTTTTTTTGATTGGGGACAGTCGTAAACCGTCAAAGTTAGTGTCTGTAGATAGTTCTCAGTCCATGTCGGTAACAGAGAAAATTTATATTAATTTCCAGTCAAAAAATGACTTGTTTACGTTTTGTATTTATTGCTACGATTAAAATAGTTTCGTTTCAAGAGAACAAATTTAACAGCCATTTATTATATTATGTATACAAAAAAATAATTAAGAATATTTTTCTGAGATTTCAAGATTTTACTCGTATGTGGATGATTTGTTTTCTGTAACATCTTATCACATAAGTCCCATTCACAAGCGTTCAAACATAAAACTCACAGCAACGCAGAGCAGAATCAACATTGATATCTCTCTCGCATCGCGGGAAGAACTTTGTCCGAGAACTCTCGTACGATCGTTCTGTTTTGGCGCTGGGAAACGCGTTACTTAATGTTTAATCGGTTGGTTGTTATTTACATTCTGTCGACTTTTCGTCAACTTCACGTGGCGTCATAGCCGCGCAGTCACGGTGCTATATCTTGACAATTATTGCTCTTGAGGCTTTCGTGGATGAGTTATGAACTACGACATCCTCATAGGATTCAAAAGAGCAAACATTAGCGCTCTCGTAATGCTATGAGACTAGTTTTCTGGTGAGAATTCCTACTCATTGGAGTCTATTCTCAGTTCGCTAGATGTATTTCAGTGCTTGGTGTAAAAAGAAATTGATATGATAGGATAAGTAGTTCTGGACAGACAATATTTTTTGGAATCTTTACTGGATGACACTGGGGTTCCGCGGGTTCTTTCCCAGAAAAATGATTTTAAATTTAATTTTGGGTCCACCACAGGTTGAATTCATTCACAATTTTTTTACGTTACTAGGGTAATAATCCGCTAAATTTTTGAAAGTGGTCTAATGTTTTTTAACAATAAGCTTACAACATCCATGTCATTTGGTAAATCCTAAGTTGTATAGTAGGTATCAAAAGAGAGAACTAAGCATTTACTCGTATTGGTTTGTACAGAATCAACCTAATAGCTTTATTTAGCTTACCTTTTTTACAAGGAGCATAAATATTTAAAAGATAGATTTAAATCTAAACAATATTTATTATTTACCTACTATCTATATATTCACATATTGTTTAGGATGAGTATAAATAATACTCAAATATTTGTAATTCAACTGAACATGGTGAACAATTCGTTTGTTTCCACTGGCGTTCATTATTCTGATTTTGTGGTGCGAAAATGTAAGTTGAAATATATATTTTCTAAAAAGAAACATATCCTCTTATTACAAGTGGTAATGAAGAAATATGAGAGAATTTATTTTATTTGCCAATTTGAGGAACTTGTTACATCCGTAGGAGAGACAGGAAGAGTAAGACAGTGTTCAAGATGTTGAAACAGTGTTTGTTAGGAACACTCTTTACACTCACGGCAATAATGAAACCACCATATTGTACAGACACTTTAGACGCTTGCAATATACGAGATTCCATAACTTCTATAATATTTAGCACGGGCACATATAAGCTCCACTGTGGGTATTACTACCGCCCATAGTTGTTTATAGTTTAAAATATTCTTTGATCCTAGTCGCAAACAAATAGTTTATTTTACACATTACTCTTACTAACGATCTCGAACTTTAAAGAAGTGAATGTTCTTTATTTTGAAGATCATTTAAGTGCACATTATGAACACTAATATCTTGTAGCTAAATTGCCTCAAAGAGAAGTGTCTAGAAGTAACCACGATAACTAAGACATTTAGAGCTTTGGCCACGAATGCTAGTAATTCATAAAGCTTGGTCGTGAAGAATGATTTCTCTGATTCAGCTTCGAAACCTACTATTGAAGACGGACTTAGTAGAAGTCCTCAAGAAGTACTGAGTTTTAAACATTATATTTAGATTATTAAAAATAATATATAATCAGAAATATTCATTTCATAATAATTGAATTAAAAAATATAATCTTATGTAAAATGTCTTTGGTTAAAATAAATCAAGAAGTATTATTTTTATTTGGTATCTTTGTATTCTTCTTCTTTCGCTGTCATGCTTAAAAATTAATACTAATTTATTGTTAATGCAATTCAAGCTGTGTCAGAAAATTTAACACCAAGACCAGAAAATGAAATTGAGACCATAAAAATGAGAAATCTTGCACATGAGGTAATTGTGTATCAGGAAATCAAAGAAAAAAAGAGAAACAAGACAATGACTATTTTTCCCTCACAATTTTGACACATACATTTCATTAAATGATTTAATGTTAGTTCTATTCTTTATCACTTCAAATATTTCTTTACGGCAAAAACTTTTACGCATGTATATATTAGAATTATGTATAAAGAGATTAAAAATAAGAATACAATTTTATTGCTATGAATTGTGATTATCTTAAATTTCGGTTTACCAGGCGTTGTATTACCGGGTATCTACCGTCTTCAGTTTATCGGTTTATCTGAACATTTCCGAATCCTAACTGGCTACAGCCGCTATTACTTTGGATTTGAGACCTACTACCACTAGGAGAGGTCCGACAATCAGGATGGGGCGTTTGATGGAAGAATTAATGATGAAGTTTGATGGAAAATTTAATGGAGTCATTAAAATGAAATAATGAATACTTTGTCTTTCATCACTGTTCTGCACCTCACACGTCGTATGTTCTTCTATCAGACGATACGACTATCGATTCGACTATCAGCGCTCCTTAATGCCACTACGTCCAGTTTAAGTTTCTTTCAAGGAAGGTTACCTTTATGTTGGGTCATTGTGGTAACAGGTTTTGAAGTGAAACATCATTGAGTACTACGAAAATCCCGGGGAGTAAAATGCAATTCGAGTGGAAAAAACATGAACGAGCGATATCGTTGTTGTAATGTGACAAAATTGGTTAAATACGTGTAACATTCAAGGGCGACCCGTAGTGCCTAACGCGCTCGCCTTCTATTTCTGGGGACGCCGGTTCAAACCCGGTCCGATCCAAGTAGAATCCGAGGTGGTGGACGGAGCGGTGTGGAGTGCGACAGGAAGGGCATCCGGCACCCTAGTATTCCCCAGCCGAATCAGTACCTCCTCCCCATCATCTACCATATCCATCTAGCGGACTCTGAAAGTTGCGGGATAAACATTCAAACAATGAACAGTCTCGAGATTAAATTATTTAGATTCTAAGTGGTTGAGTATCATAAATACTACCGATTAAATTATTTAGATTCTAAGTGGTTGAGTATCATAAATACTACCGATTAAATTATTTAGATTCTAAGTGGTTGAGTATCATAAATACTACCGATTAAATTATTTAGATTCTAAGTGGTTGAGTATCATAAATACTACCGATTAAATTATTTAGATTCTAAGTGGTTGAGTATCATAAATACTACCGATTAAATTATTTAGATTCTAAGTGGTTGAGTATCATAAATACTACCGATTAAATTATTTAGATTCTAAGTGGTTGAGTATATTGCCGAAGTATCATAAATACTACCGCCGCGCCGCGCACTCACTTTTTTCATGACAAGAGAAATGTGATTGTGAATAATGCAAATTATCAATGAATTATTGTTGTTTTCTGTCTGGAATTAAATTATTATTTTTGTTTCTTTTGTGCTTCTCAATCGTAATGTAGCCATAATCATTTTGTTTTCAGATTTTACCTCAAGGTTTTTGAGTTCACATTGGTTTTTATGCACCTAGTAACTACATAGGTTTAAGGAAATGAACCTTTTAGATATAAACCTCCTAATAGAGAGGGGAGTTCGCATTCCCACACCAGAATTAAGCGAGGCATACCTAGCGAACGAGCATAGACAAAAGGTGTGGTGAGTGGGAGGATGGTACGTGCCCACTGGTGTTTGCGCACAGGACACTCGCGACCGCTTCTCACCAATGGGTTTTGTTCCGCAAACAATGCTCTCCATTTAGTTGCGCTTTTGCTTTGTTTATTTGGATTCTCTGACGTCAGCTGCATATCTCCATGAGGAAGAAGAATATTTCATGTAGAATCAAAATAAACTTTACGTTTTGCAAACATATTAAGAGGGAGGAAAAGAGTTTTAATATAAAAGCAGCTGAAGACAACATTGACCACATCTTTCACCACATTCACTTACAGTCACCCTGTCTACAACTTTGTTGTTTCACGATTCACTAACCACACTTCATTTTAATGCTTCTTGCAGAAGTGCCTCGTAGACACCGCAGTTGTCGCTTTTAACTTAATTATTAGAACATTTAATCTGGAAGACACTGGTTTGGTTTCAACATTGACATCCAAACATTATTTTTACCTTAGACCAAAAATATAGAAATAAATTTGGTAGCGATGATTTAACAAGAAATATACGTATTGAAGATTCCAAGAAATAGCTCAAGACTGATGTAGTGTGAATTTAATTTGATATGTTTAACCTAAAAGATACTGGGTAAAAAGAGGACACATCAGTTAAACAGTATGCCATAAATATGTCTTCTTTATCAAAAGAGATATCAATTTTATTTCATTATTTACACAAACTGTCAATCAATGCCAGATTGGGTTTGCAATACATTCCTTATCTTAAACTTCATCATGACTTACTCCCAGGCCACGCAGCCACAATCAGAAGCTCCTTATAAGGAAGATGACATAAAATGCTGAACAAGATGGCCGAGATGAAATTATTGAACACAATTATTAAAAATGTTTATTCATGAAGTAATGTTCTGAATGAAATGAACATATGAGACTCTTGTTTTCT
>NNCF01127844.1:96603-150268 GCA_002313205.1 Laupala kohalensis | reverse complement strand
AACATGTATCTGACCAATTTACTGCACAAACGTATGTATTCACATATTCTGTAAACGCCTTCTAACCTTGCCGCTGACGAGCCCTAAAGCCCCACAAAAAAAATGAAAATATGTAAAAAAATATATATTTATAAAGCACTGAGTATATAAAGACACGACAATACCTTATTATCTGGCAATTTGTTATTAAACAAAATGGGATTGGTTAATATTCTACAAATAGTCAATCGCAAAGCTTCAAACATTTTCCTTTTAAACTGTGTTCGAATACCTTTGGATCGGTTCTGAGGGGTTACTGATTTCCTTTTTGAAAAGGGGACTTTCCGCTGGGAAAATATCCCAAAAGCATGTACTACTTCATTTTAACTTATCCTACTTCACGTAACGCAGGAAAAGACGTAGAAAAAAATTTAGATGTAAAAAATCCTTGAACATTGAAATTGTAAAGTTGATCGTAAGAGCTGAGCTATTAACAGCGCGAAATCCGAATCTCTGTGAGTTCATACATTAACATCCGGACCGAATTTCCAGGTTCACTCAAACTACAATCGAAATACATTTCCAGTTTTAAATTGAATATTATACCACAAAGAAAAAATGATTGAGAGTTATGTTTTGTTACTTCTCCATTATGGAAAATCAGAAATACGGCTCTCAGACAATTTTACTATCCGTCGCAAAAAAGTTTGGTTTATAAAATCTTATTTTCATTTAGTATGAATAAAAACAAATTCTTCCTGCTTCTCGAAATATGAATCTTGCTTTAAAATATATTAAATTGGTGAAATGTATTCCAGAAAAAAAACTATCAATGACATCGATTCACTCGTAGCATTATATCAGCCTGTTTGTATATAGTAATATAAATTGATCTTATTGTGTTCTTTCTGTAAAATAAGGAATATATGTTTGTACATTTATGTAAGATATGACGATGTTAAATGTTTTGATATATTCATGTAATAGCTACCTCCGTTCCAGTTTATATGTGGGTAGATTTAATTTGGTTGTAATAACTAATCCGACGTTATTTGCGTTCCGTGGTACTAAAAGACTGATAAAGCGTCAATTATCCCTAGCTCAATTCCATTCTGTATCCATATGAAACACGAGAAAGTTGAACCATATTTATCACAACACGGAGGAAATTTTTCGAAAATACACCAGAATTTTATATTCAAGTATATCTCCTTCGTTTGAGAGTCCTTACACAACAATGATCGGGCTCCTCCAATGATGAATACTGTTAAAAGACTAATTGAAATTTTAATGTGTACTTACGAATCTTGATGAAAATAATTTTAAAAATAAATAGTTTAATTAATTCGGTCAATAAATATGAAAGCAGTCTTTTAGGATCGAAATATATTTTACCACTCATGCAAAAGGAATTTTAAGGAGTGCTGCATATGTTTGATATAGAGCACGTACTTAGCAATTATTCGAACAAAAAACGAGGTTAAATTTGCTATCAACTGATACATAATAGAGCTTTTGAAAATTAAAGAAGAAATGTGTTTTTTAAATTATATATGAATAAAATCAAAATTGTGCCTTTCCATCGTGGCCCGGGTGTTTCTTCGGCTTTCCTCCGGATGGTGGCGGATTTTCCATGGATGGGAATCTCATTTAATACTTTTGTTATTTATTGAACACGAATTTTCACTGCACATTATATCTACGATTCATTTTAGAATAATAAATTTATAAATACGTATTTGATAATTTTTTTTATAACTATTAAATCCGCCTCTCCACTTGGGTCCTTGATCGGATTTTTTTATGGGGCTTTAGGGCTCGTTAACATCGAGGTCATTAGAGCACTTTGATCGGAATTGATGAGATGGTCCCTTGCTTGTTTCCGGAGAGTAAATTAGTTTATTGTCCTCTCACGTGGTCATATGCAGTTTGCAACTTTTGATTTTTTGACAATAAATTTTATTTATTTATTATTTATTTCTCTCCCTTATAGCTATTTGTATTCGTACTGAATGTGGTATGAGACGGTAAAAAAATAAATAAATAAATTTAATTTTCAAGAATCTACGTATACTATAGATGATTTTCTTCCATTGCTTGACAAATAAATTACGTAACCTAAGGACGAAACCGGGTTCCATTCCAGCATTGACATCGAACCCTGGAACAGCGTCCCACATATGTATGTGCATGAGACGTTCCGGTTCGTCTGTAGCAACGCTCATGAACCATTTTACAACCGCGAGGAGCTTTCAGACGTCGTATAAAGTTGGAGGCGGTTGCGATAGCGGGAGCCGGTGGCAAACAGAAGCAACGATTCGAAGAGGAGATGGTATTAAAGCCTATAAATTTAGCATGTCACCTTTCGCCCGTGTGCTCCGTGCCACGCGTGCTCTCCGATGTGTCGTTGTTGCTTCGTCCTCTTCACTCTCTCAGAGGTTCTGCTTACACGACTCTGTGTACTTGCTTGTGTTTGTCTTGTTTCTCTTGTCGTGCTCTTGGCTTGACTCGTTCGCGCCTCTCTTCTTCACACGATTATTGTTCTCTTCTTTTGAATAACATTCCTCAGACATTCACCAATCGTCAGTTATTTTTCCACGTCTCATTTCCGATTTACGCACTAGAAAGTCGTGGTAAAGTCAAAACCTTGATGGTAGCTCGGTAATGCTGATTGCAGTAGCCATATATATATTATTTTATCTATTTTATTACAAAATGTGACCATTAGAAAAGTACGAGAAATAAAATCTTATATAAGAATATAATCAATGTATTAAAATAGTGTAGTTGAAAATTCAAAAAAAAAGAGAAAAATAATAAAACTGCATTTACTATAATTAATTCTTAATCAAATATATCAACCAGTTGCAGGAATAATTAAATGAAAGATTAACCACTGATTATGTCTTAAAAATATATATGAGGATTTTGGGAAATTTGATGAGGCGGTAGTGAAAAAAATGAAATAGATGCAAAAATTTGCTATAAAATATTTTTATATTGATATTTATATATTCATGGAGATAATTTTAAAATTTGACCTGGATATAAATTACTATTTTTTTTTTATCTTGAATTATATTTTCGTGTTGGCATCCTTTTTGGTTATTGCAACTGATGTATCGTTTCACAAATAAAATGCCAATGTTAAACCGAATTTCTCGTGTTCATTTCGATATCGTTAGCACTACCCTGACCAACACATGTTCCCCAATAGACGGTTCCGTAATGTTCGGAGCGAGGGATACAATGATGGTTAATTTTTCATTTGTGTTTAATCATCTTCTGATACATCTATTTGCTTAATTCATCAAAGATTCATCATCACAGCTTAAGTTAAACATTTTTAGAGGACATAGCAAATTAGGACATTTGTATTATACGAACAGGTTCAGCTGCAGTTTAGGTTATTAATAAGCAAGATACTCAGGCAGAATTATCAGTAATACTTTGAGTATTGAGAAAAGATTTTGCTTCCGTTTTCATTATATTATGCTCTTCATCTCTGGGAGTAGAGCCATAATTAACTCCTCATCGTGTCTCAACCTCCTTTCCCTTTATCTCCGGCTGCACTCCTTGTATTTTCTTTCGACGTAGAAGTAATCCTTCCCTTTCTCCTTCTTTCCCCTTTCTCAACCTCATCGTCTTGGTTACCATCTCCGTTTATTTCTCCGTGGTCTTATATAACCCCCACTTAGCACCGCACCGCTTTATTATGAGAATTTGAGTAGTTTTCCACTTGAAGCTGTAAAAGCCAGCGAACGCTCTTTGCGAACGTTTATGCCTCGGGTGGTATCCGGCGAAAATTTCATTTTTATTAGAAGTTGCCTGCCGCCGTGAACTCCTAAGGGCCAATAAAGCTTCCGGCTGGCTTAAACAAATTGTAGGGCCATTGATGTTGTTTTCCTGGAAAGACACTTACTTTCGGGTCGTGTATCTTTTGTTTTATGGTGCGTGCGTGCGTGCAATGACGTTCATTTGTTGTGTTATTTTATTTGCTTCCGTCTGCAGGCGTTGCTGTGTTCTCGCAAGAAGAAATAAATGATTCAGATTACGGAGAGTTTCTTTATATTTCTCTTTATTGATGTTTCTTCTGCGAGGAAGTAGGACATTTAAATTTGCGACTACAAAACTATTGGCTTCAATTCCAAATCCCAATATGTTCGACGCAAATTTTTTTGTGATTCTCAGTTCAATACAAGAATTATTTGCGATAATTTTATAGCTAGTTTTGGAGGGAAAATATATTTAATAGCAAATGAATGTTGTTCCGAAAATACCCAAGGATATTTTTGGATCAGTTTTATCATATTCCAAAATAATATCTATTATTTTATACTAGTCATGTAAGTTAAACTAATTTGAGTGATAGAGCTTAACTCTTCTGTTTTCATACATACAATTGTAGTAAGTCAAATTTTTTGTACGAAATGTACATTTTTATAAAAAGTAATTTTACCGAGTATCAAATCTTCTATAAATGGAGCTTGTTCTTTTCTGACTAGATTTCTTATGCTTTTTCGTGAACTCTGTAAATACTTTATATAAACGTAGTCTGGATCGCGAAAAGATGTTTCAGTTTTGAACCTCTACTTTTGGGAATATGCTATTGGCAATAAATACCACCCACAGAAGAATAAACATTACACATTGAGAGATATAACAATCCAGTGCATTGCTCCTCTAAGGACGGAAGAAGGACTTTTCAATTCCTCTATACTAGACTCCAATAAAAAAATATACATGCTGAAATATTCATATTACTTATATTTGCTGTATCATTCATATTACTTTAAAATAGCTTTAAATTAGCAGTGTGAAGGCTATCCTCGAATATATTGCCAATAGCCTTTCTGCGTTTCCCTGGTTTACTTATTGCACTAATGAGTACACATTCCAAATTATTATTGTCTAGCCTATTTCTATGTTCAAACTCTTTGTTTTGTACATCATGTGTAGTTTGAATGATACATTTTGTCAGTGGAATATATGAACTATCCGCGAGAGTGTGGTAGAAGTGTTGAGTAGCACTTCATGTTTCATTCACATAAGAAAATTATGAATATCTATTACATAATGAACTCGCAAGTTCTTTTACTCCAAGATTCATTTAGTGATGAGTGTTCAGAAATTTTCTGGACGAAGTTCTCCAGATTTCAAATAATTTTTCGTTTCAGCACAAGCGAAACAAATTTGTTATGGAACCTATGAAATGATTTTACTAATATGAAATGGGAAAACACTACAAAGTACTTAATACGGATATGTGCTTTTTATTTAATTTAGAAAAAATACTCTCCTTCTTTCTGATTACTCAGCTCTTCTACGTCTATATTCCTCCGTTTTTCTCGATTAACTTGTTTCCTATTCGCACTTAGCCTTCTTTTTACAAAAGGTTTTCATGGGATTATATACTTAACTGCTGTGCGAAGGACATAATTTTTGGTGCCCATAGAAGAATATTTAAAACCGAGATGAGTTTAGGAAATCCTAGAAGCTTGTAGATAACGTTAAGAGTATGTTTTGCGAACATACACTGGTAATAATCACAAAATCCATTCAAGTTAATTGTACTAAAAAACTAAATGATGGGAAAAAGTATTAAATCTTGTCTATTACCAACAGTGAACTACAAAATGCCTCTGTGTAAGACAAGTTGAACAAAATAGTGACTAAGATTGCGAGGAAAGGGCGTACCAGTTTATAATAGACAAATGGAAATTTTTTTCCTGACCATAAAAAATTGCCACCCACTTAACATCAATGATCACTGACAGCGCAACCATTAGCGGTGGCGAAGTGGTAGCATCTTGGTTCCTACCAGAGAACGTGATTTCGTAACTGTCTGCCGTACCAGGTAAGGTTATCAATAGCAGTTTCCCTCAAGTGACCCGTAATTTCTCCTTCCCTATGTCTTCCCCTTCAAAACATTTGTATAATAGAAAGAGAACAGCTGATCTCAACGTTCTCTCTTTCGAAAAGAACATGTATAAACACTAAAGTAAAAAAAAGGTAGCATATTGAAATTCATAACTAATATTTACCTAGAAATTGAAAAACTATACATCTATCTGTGATAAAAAATGAATGATTTTCAGTTTCTCTTTATTAAATGTTGGCAAAAGAATAACATGTTAGAGTCAATAACGAAAGGGGAAAAACGGAAAATTGAAAATTTATAACTAAACGAAAATCTCCATTTCCAAACAAATTATAGTTGTGATACTGTAAAAAAATTCGCAACGAATTGGAATGAGAGTTTATTAAATTTTTAAAATTTCCAGACACGGAGAGTGGAAGAAAGGGAAATGAGAGAAAATTGGTTTCGGCTTAAAACCGGCCAATGTCCCATGTGTAAATTCGGTCCTTATTGTTTGGAAAGTGGAATTTTTATCAGCTGAACCTTTATTGAATGAGTGTGTTGTGGATTTGGGGAAGCAGTTTTAGCCACGCTGTCAATCATTCGACTGCCTTCAATGGCTTTTATACATAATACACCCAAATACCGTGTTTGTATCTAATCTAGGAATTGAGATGATCATCAATCAGTCATTCAATCAGACCTTAAATCAATTTGAGCCTCTCCATTCCATTAATTTATTAGAATCGAATTTGCATCCGAAAGCCTTCTGCTGGAAGTCGCAGCTTCAGACAAACAATAGCGAAATGTCTCAAATAGAATCACGATTGTGAAATGGGATTTAGGATTTATTGGGAAACACAAATACATCCATTACGTATTACGAGTAAACAAGCGCAATAGAATGTCTTTGCACAGAATCGGCACATTTAGCTAGAGATTTAAAACTATTTACTTTCCTTACGGTAGTGATAGCGTTCCATGCACTAGTCAAGCACGTAACCATTTTTGAAACATTCTATCTATTTTGTTTATATTAACAATAGTTATTACAACAGTAATTCACATATTATATTGTAGTAAAAACTGCGAATAATTTATGTTTCAATTGAAACATTGTATTTGACGAATGTCTTTAGTTTTGCGTAAGTTTTTCTTGGGTAACTTTCGTAATTGACTAGAAAGACGAGGCAAATTTCATTCTGTTATTTTCTGCATACAATTTGTGACACGTGAGATGGTCAATAAAATATCATCCATTAAAAATGACATAGGAATTTATTTTAAAACCGCCCGTTTAGAGAAGTTCTCCATTAGAACACGCACAACTCCAAGATGGTTTTATTAAAAGAATAACCCAGCAAGGTCCACAATTTTTGGACATTGATAGATAATAATAATAATAATAATAATAATAATGGAAAAGCTTATTTATTCTCTAAAATTTAGTCAGGTTAAAGATAATACCTGATTTGTATTCCAGTATTTTAATTAATAACTAAAAGAACTGCAAGTGTATTTGTCAAATAAATTTAAGTATTTTGTCAATACCTATACGTAATCGTGAATCCAAAAGGTTAATTACTTTTCGGATGCATTCTAGTGAAACTGAAAACCAGATGTTAGGAATGTAGGAAGGTTGGCAACTGTGCATAAAGTATTTTCTGTATAATATACACTTGCCTTAAGAAATAAAATTTAAGAATAGGTCTCTAGTCAAGAAAGTATACCTATTAACCCATAATAATAATAATTAACAAAATAACTCTTTTTCAATAATATTTAAAAGAGAGGATTAGAGACATGAAGAGGAAGGCAAGAATTATATAACTAAGGAACTCACTACGATGGTTGAAGTACATTTCAGGCTTTGCGTGTGTTAGTCGATATACATCACGAGTCCTTTTACGCAGCTCTCGTGGAAAACAACCGATCAACATTGATTTACCGTCGCATTAAGGGAAAGTGCAATAATCGAAAGCGCACCGAAACAAGCGAACGCGTCGGTGAAATGACGTCAGTCAAAGAATGACGTCGTCGAATCGTAAAAGAACTCCACCCGCTTCGCTTCCAACGCGCATCCCGACATCGCTTCATCGTCCGTGGATTTCGTCCGCCTGTGAATCCCACTCACCCAACAATATCTCTCCGCGTAATCATCCACACACGCGCGCACGTCATCATCGTCATTAATTCGTAAACGCGACCGCAGCGCGTCCAGCGGCTCCGTCGCGAAAAATGAGGCGGCGCTACACGGTGTGGCGTTACGCGGGCAGGTAGGCGGCCGCTGGCGGCGACACACGCGTTAAGCGGCTTGCGGTCGGCGCCGTTCGCACGCGCTAATCCCTCACGCGGACGACTCGCTCTGCTGGCCAAAGCCCTAATTAGACGCACACGAAACTGATGATGGGTTTTGTGGCGGGGAGAGGGGCGAAAGGGAGCGAGACCCCTTTCGAAGCTTGACGGCGCGGCGCGTTCTTCTGCTAAACGAATGGATCCGAATGCTCGTTACCAGTGCGGAAAAGTATTCGGAATGGAGTTATATTTCAATTAAGGAATGAATGACAGGAAAAGGGAAAAGTAGGGGAAGGGAGGAAGGAGAGGTTATAGGGGTGGCAGAGGCTTGATTGAAACCGCGTGAATCCCGAGTCCGTCTGATGTCAGCTGGCTTTGGAAGCGTATTATACGCGAATTGCGTGCGCTTCGCCGATGCACCTACCTTCGCAGAGCTGTATAATACACGGGCACGCGAAGAATCGCGCTCTACGCCTTTAATTCCCTCGTATTACGGAAACCCTCTGCATCGATCCGAGCCGCCGCGTCGCGTTGACCGGGGAACGTCTGCCTGCCATCCGCTCGCTCGCTTGCATCTCTCCGGCTTGGTTGTTTTCCCCGGGGGTGCAAGGGTTCGAACCCCGCGTGCGATGAATGTGGGCGCGCGTCGCGTTAAGCCCTTAAGAAGGGTGTGCGCGCGAACGAACGCTCTGATCGGTCTGATTGACGGCAGCACCAGAGACAGCAGCGCGGTGCGTGTTGTAATGCACCGGAGGCAGTTGGCCCTCGATCGGCGCTTCGACCAGAGGATTTCAGGGTGCGAGATGAAAAGTCAGGTATTTTCAAAGTAAACACGTTACATCGTGAACTTCGAAAATGAATTAATTAGTAATGAAAAGGGTCCTTAGTGAAATACTAATCAATGTCGGAAAGACCCAGCTGACAGCTTGGATGAAGAGCTAAAACTAAACAAACATGTGATTTTTAATATACATCCTTGTATTAGGGGTCTGTATTTCCATATTATTTACTGTTTTATTGCTGCTGCATATTATTTCTGTTTTGACGATTTGTCTCTGTGTTGATTTCTCCGAGGTATATTAAGGCTCAGGAGGTCTTGAACATAATGTAAACAATTGGAATCCTTAGTATACGTATTGTATAATACAAAAAAGTACTACGAAGGACCTATTTACAAATAAGATCGCTTCATATCCCAAAATACCTTTTCTATTAATATTACGAAACTCTTTGTCATACACATACCTGTACGTACTGCTTGTTCGCTGAATAGCATCGGATTTAAGACGGTGATTTTAAACTGCGGTTCGCGAACACCCAAGTTGTTCAAACTTTATGGCCAAAACTGAGATATTTTTTGAATCAACATCTACCTGAAAAATGATGAATAACTGAATCGGAAAATGTTTTTCTGGACACACGACTTCTTCCGTCATCGTATCAACACAATTCGACTGAAGGGAGGAAGAGGTGAGGAAGAGACCCTTGTGCTCCACGCCGACGCCGCAGTTCCGACCGGAACCGGAAGCCTCCTCTGAAGAGCCGCCTCCGCCGACGCGAGGAGCGCCTCTGGCGTGGATCCCCGTAAGCCTGACAGACGCCTCGTAAACCGCGCCATCGATGCCCCAGGAACTTGTTTGCTCTCTGGGGAGACATGCCCGCCCTCCCTCGCCTCGAAATGCGTTCCTTGAGATACACCCTGTCTTCGCGACTACAGCACAGGAGGGTGACCAGATTTAGAAAATGAAAAATCGGAATGTTCTAGAAACTAACATACTTGAACAATCCAACTACGTATAGTCATTATTGAAGAAGTCTTTCGATTTTAAAAAGAAACACAAATTTTTTATCAAGATGTATTCCGGTTTTTTACATTAATTCTAACAGGAACAGGGTTTAGATGCGTCGATTGTACCAGGAATGTCATATTTTTGACGGCTGATCTTCTAGTAGAATGGTTGCTTTCCTTAAAAATATTATAAAATTTAAAGAAAGATATGTTTTGTATGGATTAAAAGAATAGTTAAACAACCATTAAATGTCTTGTATTTTTGATTAACTTAAAAATAATACATCATAATTACACTACGTGTCTCAGAAAATGTTTTGAAAACAGGACATTCTACGAGTATGTCATGATTGCATTTTTCGCGGGAGATTTTCCGAAAAACGAATCAATTTCGCCACAAACGGAATATCTATTAGACTTCGCCTGTGAGCTTAAAACATTCATGTTGCATCAATATTTCGTGGTTTGTTAATGAAAAAGACTGAATTTCTTCCCACTGTCTTGTTATTTATTATATCCAAAGCCTTAAGTCTATTATATGTTTTAGTATTGTAAATATGAGTAAGTTATTTTAATTGTTTTCTTGTATCCCATCCTGGCCCGGGTTTTTCTCCGTTTTTCCTTCGGGTAGAGGCGGATTTATTATACAGGTTCTCTGGGCTTTGTCTAAGGGCGTGTTTATTGTAAAAATAAATCGTGAATTTAGTGTTTTTTCAACTCTTATGATTTTTGAACACTATACTCAGAATATTCTATAGTTCGATAATAACTTGTACATGTAAATTTACGAACATATTTGCGTTAAATTACAAACATATTGACATTATATATGTATTATAACACGCAGCTAACTTTTTATCTTATCTAGGAACTTTTGCTGAAATTTTTGAATCCGCCTCTGCATTAGGGCCCTTGATTGGAATTGATGGGATGGTCCCTTGCTTGCTTCCGGAGAGTAAATTAGTTTATTGGCCTCCACGTGGTCATACGCAGTCTGTACTGTTTTTTGACAATAAATTTATTATTATTATTTAAAAAATTATTATTATTATTATTAATAATATTGCTTATATGTTTCTAAAACCAACGCTTGTGATTAATGTCCAACGCGTATAATAATTCGTTTTTTGAACGATATGATTTCCACACAAATATTTTATCAATTGAAACATTTTATATTTTATCTTATACGTATCACTCCTGGATGGACTTCTGGTTATCTATATTTCTCATGAAAGATGACTCTCAGATACAGATCAATGTATAGAAAAATACTCAGAACGATTTTCATTGTATTACAGAAATAATCTTTGGGCAGGAACAATACGTAATTGTCTCCTTTCTTGGTGCCCCGCACTTAATGTATGTGTACCTTCTTACTGCTACGATTATGGAAACAACATGCGAAAATTCTTAAAAGAACTTACCAAGCGTAGTCGTAAAGTCCATTGGTGAATATTCCTTGTAGAAATACACGACACGGTTGTTGAAATAATCACTTTTTGTTAATCGAATGTCGTTAATGGCAGTTCGCGAACCGTGAGACGTCGGATTGAAGACTGTGGATGTCACCTTTTGTGAGAAAGAGAATTTCATACCCTCTCCACCCAGTGGATTATCCCTTCCCTTGAAGAAGAAGAAGATGAAATAGTGAGTGTATCTTATCATCAGCCTCTTGCTACTCGCTCTCCGTAGAATCAATCGATAACGTTCATTGGTGCGATGGATCATAGAACAACAGTAATCACCTACCAGTCAAAGGTACTGAATAATGTTTCAGTGAAATATAAGCAATAATCGTTGAAAAATTCGCCTTCGTCTTATTTGAACTAAATGTGTGTTTTCTTTTGTGCCCGAGACCAACGGTTTTTAGTTTTGTAACCGCGAATATTTTCGATATTTCGATTTTGGTGCAAATGCTCGTTTTGAGGTTTTTTAATACCGTAAACGTCTTTTTTATTATTCTTCTCGTCCGTCTGTGTGTCAATACGTAAAGTTATTGCGACTAAACACCCGAACAATTTCATTTAAAATCTATATTAAAACATGTATGCATCTACCTGTGTCTAGATATTTTAGATTAGATTACAAATTGCATCTTACATCGAAATGTCTAAACATTCAATTATATCGGGTAATCAATTCTGTTTTTTAATGAACTTAATAGCACAGACTGAGAAACGTACACGACAAACTATGGGGAATTGTTTTATACGTTCCACAAGTTTCTTAATCTTCATTTTTTTATTGTAAGCATAGTCTTCATTTATTCAAACTGAGGAATGTAAGACAAGAGACCATAGCAGACGCCACGGATTGTGTCGCGTGCCCAATATCCTTGGAAAACCAGGTGATCATGCACAAAAAATAGATTCATCTCTGTCTCGGGATTCACACTGAGCAGACGATTGAGAAATTTCTTGGGTATTTCGCTTCCTACAGTAATACGACACTCAAGAGTTATTATTCTACGGTGTCTTATCACGCTTGAAAAACAGAGGAGGGGTTATAGTTTTTTTAATAATATCCCACTACAGGCCCCGAAGGTCTATGAGGTTCGCGGAGAGTAGAGCTCCCCAATTATCTGACCTCGGTACTAGAAGGAGGAGATGTGGTCAGTATCTCGCTCCGACCGGTTTGTCCCCAGGATAGACCCTAATACTCATTTTACAGCAGGCTGAGTAGGCCTGGGAGCCAGTCTGGATGTTGAGGTGTGATGAAAATCCCCACCCCACCGGGGTTTGAACCCCAGCCAGCAGCTCAGCGCTCTACCCACTGAGACACGCTGACTCCAAGGGTCATAATAGGTTTTGTTAAATCAAAGCAAGACTAAATTTGAGGGGACAACCATTTCGAGAGGGAATTGTAAGTCTGTTCTAAGTGTTGCCGAAGTGTAGAAGTTGTCGAGGCGCCGTGAGAACTGTTGATAGAGATTGGTGTGTTGTGCAAAAGTATAATTGTCTTTGTCTATTCGGTCATGTGGCAGCGAATACCGTTGAAACCACGGCCGCTTTAGCCAATTTCATGTAGTTCGATAAATGTATATCTTCACTGAAACATCCCTCATATCTAGAATAGAGATTTTATTATCTGGTCTGCTCTTCTGCCAAATTTGGTACAAACGATACGTGCACAAAAAAGGCGAATTTAAAATAATAATAATTATAATAATAATAAAAATTTCGTTAGAGAATCAAAGTTCATTAAACAATTAATACAATCATGAATTTAAGGATACAAAGTTAAATCATAAAATTACATAGTCTCTTAAATTCTAAATATGATTCAAAATATGTAATAAAACCCAATGGAAAATGTGCAGTATTGACCTATTTTATTTATAACTTTATTCATCTACCCCTTGATGACGTCTACGCTTAATTTACTGCTATTATCCATGTATACTTCAATGAAATATGCGCGAATTCACGAATGACTGGTGAAACTGTAAAATATCGGATTGTGAAGGAGCGTGAAGTATGAGTACGTCTCGTTCAATTGGTCTAAGAATAATTGTCACCTTTCCTGACTTCTCCCCAAACGTTTTTCTACAAAGTAGAGAATTGCTTAAACTTTACTTGCATGCGTATTGATCTCACGGACAACACTAGTTGAGTTTCTAAGATTTCACTCATGCCAAGTTTTGAATTTACAGCGCAAGTAATAATTCTTCAATGCCCATTGATACCTTTTGACATTGTTTGCCTTGAATTCAACTGTCAAAACAAATGTGAATCAACCCGCGTATGATAAATAAAACAAAAAACTTCAACACAGAAATAGGACGGTAAACAATAAATCGTAATGCGTTCTTCCAGAAAAAGAAACTTAGTCGTCAATATTTTCCCCGGGAATCTCCGCAATGCTGTTTTCGTAAATCTACTGCAATATTTTTTATTGAGAGCTTTGAATCACAAAATTCATACTGTTCGTCCATTAGGTCAAAAGTCTTTGATTATCTATCTTCATAATCTTTGTTTTTGTTTTTCGACTTATGCTAACTAGCACAATTCATAACTAGCATGGTTTCTCGTGTTCCAAACTGTTGTGATATCTGCTCAAGAAATATATCCGTACAATCAGTGTTTACATTCGGTACAAACAAGTTAGAACTCTCTCCATTTTTAGGATTAACTGCTAGCTTATTTTTCGGTATGAGTCGGGTACAAACCTTCCCCTCTGGCTCCTCCAACCATATACATTATTCGCTTGTCTCCAGATGCTGAAGATTTTTCGTTTTTCCACGTCAACAATTCAAGTATTTCTTTTAGTTGATGTCCTCCCACCCACGCGTCCGTTGATGAGTGGGAGATTCGCGAGGCGGGGCGCCAAGGATGAGATGGTGAAGGGGCGGGGCAGCGGCGGCTGATTGATATGATTGATGAGCGCAGGCGACCAATCGCGGCGCGAGGCTGCCAGTGCTCGCGGCGCGGTGCCACGTGCTCCGAGGGTTGTCATCATGCGGGATTTGCCGCGAATTACCGCGCACGGGACAGCGTCGCGTCGTGCGCTCTTTTAATTAGGGCGAAAGTTACGCTCCGTGTGATTGCGTGTAACGTGTCTCATTGTCCTGTCTCTCTTTGTCCATCGTACGTTGTCTCCCATTTCAGTATCACCACACACACGTTTTCTTCTTCTCGTTCTTTTTTCGATACCTTCTTTCCGTATCTCTGAGATTAATATCGCCACTTTCTTTTCTTATTCGATCTCTTCATATCTGTCTCGACTCACTTGTTAAATAAAGTAGGCGCAGAAATCTTCCACTGCCTTAGGGTCCTTGATCGGAATTGACGGGATGGTCCCTTGCTTGCGTCCGGAGAGTAAATTAGTTTATTGTTCTCCACGTGGTCATACGCAGATTGTAACTGCGTTTTAGGTATTATTATTTATTAGTGGAGAGAAACGTCTTTAGGCGCGTCAGGTACGAACATCCCGGCGAGTCAGCTTCCAGTTCGTGTCGGCATATCTGAGCATTACGCTCCGGAACAACTCGACTTACGAACCGAGTATGCTCAAACAAGAATCAGTTGAACGATTGTGTTCACTAGCGACGACGAAAATAACCAACCCGTCACCTGTTATTAATGTAGACTCAGAAACAAAAATGATATTACGGAAACGGTTGTTCTTTACTCATCGAGATTCGTATTAAATGTATCAAATCCTTCAAAATAAATAATACGTTGTTATAAAGCACTCGTGATTACAAAAGAAACACTTGTTTTATAATAGCTAATCCCCTTAATCTCCTTTTCAACATGAGCTGTTACATTGTCCGTGTTTTTCCCATTCATCGACACAACCATATTTCCGTCATTTGTGGTATTTTACCGCAGTAAGTTAATTTAGTGAGAAGAATGATTCAATGTATCCTATGTAAAAATATTTCAGTGCCAATTTTTTTATTTTGTTTTATTTTGTGAAACGAGGTAAATAATTCATTTTATCCAAAAACTATTCTTTAAAAATGTTAGTTTTCTTGCAAGTCCGAAAATATAATTTTTGAAATTGTATCATTACGTTAAAAAAATGTATGAGCGTTTCACGACCGTGGTCTCGTGACTCATTTGCGTTAAGCATCTTTGTTGTCTCACTATTGATTTATTTTTAAAAATCCTGATTGTCTTGTAAATATTTTTATTTAGAATATATGCAAAATGCATTTTTTAGTGTTTATTTAGTACCATTCGGACTTATGTTCATCCAGATCACTAAAGGTCTCAGTTAATCCAGATAAACGAGGTACATGAGAATATGTCATCTACTAGGAGAATAGATTCCGAATTATTCTCTGGAAAGATTCATTGTACTTTCACTTCTGGCGAAAACCACGATCTTGTTCGTATATTATTATCAATCCCCTTCATTTCAGGACATAATGATAAGCGTTCCCGAAGTTACAGTTCCTGGAAATTGCGTGGGGAATCATCCCAAATTGATGACGGCCGAGATAACATTCCTCTCCATTTTTGTGGTAAAACTTCACGTTGGGTACCAAAATCGGAGAGTAAAATCGCATTTCGCGTCAAGTTGCATCCACATTATTCCGATCGGCTTCGACTTGCATGGTCTCCTTCACCACGAGGTATTATATACGTCGGAGCGACTAGTACAAACTAGCCTCTCCCCCCTCCAAAATAAAAAGAAATGTTTCAACTGATATTTATGACTATTCCTTATACAGTGGCAATGAATTTTCCTGCCCTTACGGCGCAAAATGTTGAATTATTTGACTTTAAATTACTATGAGATTATATGTAGAAACTTTCGCTAGCTTATTTTTTCTTTTATATCCTGACAAAAGAATCAGCTTAACATAGCAAAAAAAGCCTATCAAAGCATAGAAAATTTAAAAAGGAACGCAAAGGCTTTAAGATTTTCATACCTGGCGGGGCGTTAAAAAATTTTTTCACCAAATACTGCGGATAACACAGTTCTCACGGAAAAGACAACCGCACCACGTGACTGAAACAACGCGATCCTTGTTAAAGAAAGANTATACACATCTGTCAAACGACAATCTTAATTTTTTTCAAGATTTTTTAAAATCACAAAATAATTGTCGTTGTCCAACACTAAAAATCGGCGGAGAGAATTATTAATTAATTAAATCCCCTTTGGTGTAAATTTCCAAGTTTCGAGTATAGTTGGCAACTTGACTTCAGTGAAAGCGGAAATAATACCTTGAGGTCGCGCGATTTAATTTGATTTTTACGCCATTGGTCACGAACGGATCGACAAGTTGATTGGTCCGAAGATACAAGTAGTTATTCATGAAGACTTGAAACACGTATTGGTCTTCTTAATAAATATTGTAAATAACAAATATAAATTGATTTAATTTCAGTTTTCTGGATTCTTGTTTTTAAACACTGATCATGGTTAAATTATTTTTATTAATTTATATTGGTAAGGTTGTATGGTTTCTACTTTTTTATATTTATATTGTCGAGGACATTTCGCAGTCACTGTCTTAGGTCCACACAATATTCTTTATTTCGATGGAATGACGTCTACTTACTTTATCCCTCTCTCCTTCTCTCTGTGTGCATTTTCTGTTCCATTCTCGTCTTTAGTTTTATGTTTCAAAGACAATTTATTTTGTTTGAAACCTAGTACACGGTATTTTCCATTGCTACCTTTTCGATATGTTTCATCACTTTCTCTGTTCGCTCTTCCTGCCCTCCTTCTGGCAAACTGCCCGTTCCCTGCCACTATCCCTCTCTACCATCAACCAACCCTTCGTGAACCACCGATCGCTGACAGCATTTTTTTTTTCTTTTTTCGAACGGTCCAGAATAAAGTCCAGAGCGATTCGTTGTTTATTAAAGGAATTATGGGTAATGCTTCATTTTTTCACAGCGGGAAAGATGTTAAACCTCACGTGTTCGCTTGTAATTTGACGCTTTAGAAGTCACTTCCGATGAAATTGTTTTCCACGCGCCTCCCGACCTCATTCTGTCTATAGGCAAAGCCACCGCAGTTTTAACGTTTTCAATTTCCTCATTTTCATTGTGCATTCATGAGGCGTAAAAAATGCCGGTGAAGGCGCACGAGACGCCCAGTCAAATATGGTTGTGCGGGGACAAAGCCTGAACGACTGCTGTAGAAACCGGTGAAGTTAATATTACTGTCTGCTTCATTAATGTTCGGCTTTCACGCCCGTTTGGGAAAGTCATTTTATTGAGTTGTGTTTTTTGTTATCATTTCGACTTGAAAGTGACATAAACGGCAATTTTACCGGATATTTCGATGTGACGTGGCTAAGAACTGCATTTGTTCTTCTTTCAAATGACAGGGTGCGTAATACCAGGCTTTGCAAGAAATACCGTAGTCTCCACTCAGACTACACGCCCACCTTTCATGTCTAGTCTCGTTGGATTTTATGCAAAATTAACTAACGACGTTTTCTCGGAGCTTCATGAAAATATTTTGCTGGAGTACTCATAAATGTCGATGCCAAGGTGTACTTTTGAAATAAAGAATAGGTTGCTGACGCAAATCTATTTTTAATTTGCAATAAACTAAATTAATGATTTTTTTTAATATTCCAGGCACTTTCGGTGTAATACAAAAATTTCAATTGTGTTTGTCATATGAAAAAAATACATTATTCACGCGAACAAAGCATTCTCACATTCACTCGATCTTTCGCTTGTAATATTTCTATATACACGTATTGCATTTATATATATATATATATATATATATATATATATATATAAAATTATGGGAGTGTTCTCGATGTTGCAATTTACACTTCGTTTGCACTCCTGGAACCGAGACCACACACTTCGCACACTTTTCTTCCATACATTGTGGAAACATTTTGCCATTTTTCAAAATATTCATTTCAATATAAGTAGGTGCTCGTTGGAAATTTTACTCAAGGTCTTATCAAACAGATAATAATAGTAGAAATAGTGATATATGTAAAATGTATTGTAATTTTTACACATTTTATATCCGAGCCGTGAAATCCCTGTCCAATAAACTAGAAAATCGGTTCCCACTATTTATTCATATAATGCCGTGAGGCGAGGTTCAGACCATGAGACGTGCTATTCCACCTCACCGTTCGATTGAGGCAATTGGGAAGGAGAGATGTCGGGTCGCCGGGAACGTAAATTACCGAACCAATATTTGTTTGTACTTTATGAGAGAAGAACCAACTGAAAAACTCATCTAGTTCCTGGCAACCAACCAGAAAATCGAACCCGCGCCCTTCCGCTCAGTGGTACTGTGGGAACGAAGACTACCATTACAACATAGCTGTTGGTAAAAAAAACTATGGGAATTTTTTATTCATATTCGACAATACAACTGTTGTTTTTCCCAGTTACCTAGATTTCTCATCGTCCCAACTATGCTTAGATTTCGTCAAGATTCTCGATTTTTTGTCTCAGGTTGCTCTGAGTTAGTGCGTCCTGAGAACAGTACAGGAAAACGATAGAAAACTATCATTTTTACTTTGTTAATTTATTCTTAGAATTCAATACATATTAGAAATATTTTTCTTTAAGTACTAAAATTACATTACTTGTTTATATTTTTTAGAATTTAATACATATTAGTAATATTTTTATTTAACTTTTAAAACAAGATTAAATATTAAATGCTTCACTCATAGAGAAGCTTCGTTAACGAAGTTGCAATCTCTTTTTTAACTCGTCCACTCTTGTTCGACTGGGCGTGGTAGTAGACGTCTTCACGTCTGAGATACCCATGTCCGTTTTCTTTTCCTCCAAAGACATAATATTCTTTTTCACTTTGTTCTTTGGCGAACCCGGTCTTTTGTTTTCCTTCTTACAGCTATCACGCACTCTCCCCTTTTCTAAAAGTCGCGCAGTAGAGCTTTTCCCCCGAATATTTGAGTCACTAAGGTTACAGCCTGTCTGTCGTTCTTCTGACTCGGGACATTGAGATGGAACCTCTTTACGCAAGTCCGGGAGATGAAATTGAACGCGTTTCGATGTTTGTGATAAAGTCGGCATTTCTTCTTTTGTATCGGTTTGATTTCCAACATCAGTTCCGCCGAATTGTTTATTTTTAAGAGTATTATCTGACAGCGCTTTATAAGTCAAAGCATTTTTCTCGACATTCTGGATCCACTGCAATCGATCGCTATGTAACGGTGACAAATCGATATCCACTGGGTTCGATGAGCGACACGGCGTTAGGGTTATGTTCCCAGCAGCCATTTCGCTCTTTACGATATCTGTCAACCCGCCGCAGTTGCTTGTGTTCTTCGGATGACGCGCGTCGTCGTTCGGGTTGCAGCTCACCGCTCGGCCGCAAGCGAAGTCGTTGAGGCAACTCACTTGGCTGGGGCTCGGTTCTTGAGTTGTAAAGAGACGACGCCACACTGAGCTTCTGCGTCTCAGAGGATTGCCTTCTAGATTGGCAGACGTGGCAGTAATGTTCATGTGAAACTTCGTCTTACTCCAAGAAGCCTGGACAAACGAACAAAAAAGATTAATAGAACTCGAGCAACTCCACATCGAGTAAGTCAAGGTGATATGACTATGCTGAAAAACGTATTTATCGGATCTGTATTTGAAAGTAAATACAAACCCAAATTTTTTGGAGGACAATCTTTTAAATTTAATTTAGCATAAATTACACGCCGATGAAAAAAACGTGTAAATATAGTTTTCTTGCACGAAGGTTTTTGAAGAAGCTGACTCGGCCAATAATTTTTCATTTGCAACCATCTTATGGTTGGAAATTAAAAAGAATTATGACATGTTAGGTCGCATACTTTTAGTTTTATTCAAGTTTAGGCCCCAAAACCGTCGATGCCCATAGCAATTAATATTTTTATAAAAAATAAGAATATTTTTGAGAAGAAAAAAAGAAATGTTGAGGTACGTTTTGATATATTTACACACAAAAAAACAAAGCTATTTTGTTTTGAATTTTTGCATTGTAGGCAAAGGAAGAATCAGAGCAAAAAGTTAGGGGAATATTTTGGTTCTTCAAAACATTCGTATAAAATAAATGTAATTGGAATTTTATAAACATAGAAATTCGCGTTTGCAAGGCGCTGAAAGAACTATTTAGAGTTTTTGTGTGTAAAAGTGATAAAGAAGAAGAAGAAAATTGCAACTTAAGAGCTGGAAATTTGGATGAGTTCTTACTTTCGGACATAGAACAGGAATTTCAACTTGAGATTATTTGCTTGTCTATAATTATAGATCACTATTAAACACTCAAAACTGTGTGTCACTATTTAAGTCAATCAATAATTTTTTATCTTTTTCTATTTCACTTTCACTTTTCATTTCAAAATTATTGAAAAAGTAATGTCAGACTTTATTTCTTCAATTACTTATTATTTTTTCAATAATTTTTTAAAATGTGAAAGTGAAGTGAAATAGAAAAAGATGAAAAATTATTGATTGTCTTAAATAGTGACAAATAGTTTTGAGTGTTTAATAGTGATAGAACAGGAATATTAAAAAAAAAAAAAGAATTTTCAGAACAGTCCATACAGTCCTGTCCCACATTCGATTTGTATACATAGTGGCGAGAAAAAATGTTTTAAAAATATTCGATATATTTTTGACAATAGTTTTATTATTTCCATTGTGTGTAGTATTCATGAGTTGTTGATTCTTGATTGAATGCTTTGCAATGTCAATAGTTTATTTTGGATTTTCAAACGCGAGATTAAATGTTCCTAGTAGGTACATTCCGAAATTATTTATCAGTTGTGATGAAAGTACTTTATCAGCATAAAATATTGTAAATTTATCCTATTTTGTTGATGTAATGAAGACAATTAACTTTCGAGTTATCATCAATAACACTTTGCCAGACGTCTGGGTCTCTGTCGAAATGACTATGGCTTCGGTTCTGGTTCCTACAGCGTTATTAAAAGCACAGAAACGCGTCTCTACATCCGTGTATCTCAAAGCGATTGATCGTGATTCCAAGATGGAAAGCTCACCATGCTACCGAGGGGGTGCATAATTGGCGTGGATGGGGTTGGAGGTTCGGACTCCCCAGCACCTTGCAAAGCCCCACGCAGGACACTCGCCAACTCCTTCAACTGCCTGCAAAGCAACAAATCTTGAATTAACATAAGAAACTTGAGTGCATTGGTTCATAGCACGATGGAGTGGTTCAAAGTGATGTTTCTCTTAAGGTTAGAAAAGAGATCGAAAAACATTTTAAAGTAGTAAAGTTCAATTAAGTAAAGAAAAATAATTAACGACAACGCGAGGGTGCTTCTGAGAATATAGATTTAACTGATCGAGTAAATGGGCTTTATACATAATGCCATGCCACTAATTGACTTGTTTGCAGGGTCTCCGTTAGTTGCTTCAGGTGCCGTACTGAGATGGTCTTAGTTTGCTACTCAATCGCAACCACTTGTACCTAATTTTGTAAAAAAAGGGAAGAATTCAAAAGTTCTCAAATGGAAGAGCAGAACTTGGTCTAGGTTCTGCACAACCTTCTTTATTATGTTATAATACCCTAAGTAGAAGCCACCAATCTCTTAATTTAGTCAACAGCACGTATCTACGATTTCAGTCATTGTTTACTGTCTCACTAGTTCTCAATTTCTTTTCCAATTTCCAACTTCGTTTTAATCAATTTCAAGGTTCATTTATTTCACCTCAATTCGAAGAGAAAGTGTGTTAACTTCCATTAATTTTCCACTTTGCCTGGAAAATATATTTCTGCAAATGTTGAAAAAAATACAAAATTTGAAATAATGTTAATGAATGGTTTTGTGTTGGAATATAAAATATTATTTAATCTAACAAAACATAAAATAATTTTTAGTATCGCAATGTTAAAAGATTTCTTTAAGATAACGAAACATTTAGATTTGGAATTTGGCGGGATTGTCTTATTCTTATTTGGGGGTTTATGAGAAATTCAACTGAGTTATACTATTTCCTTTCTTCTAAACCATATTTCCTATCTTACCTCGTTTTATTACTAAAAGAATTTCCTAAAACTAAAAGAATCAGAAGGGCGACGAACGTAAAGTGAGGTCGCTCGATCTGCGCGCACGACCTTGAATACTAACCTTTGCGTAGCGGGAGTAATTTTCTAAAAACATTGACTCACTGTCGTAATAAAAATAACAGACATCCTAGTTGGCAATTGTAATAGAACATAGACACCATAGAAGCTAGATACACGAAATTTAACTTATTGCATCCTCTACTGAGCAAGATAGACAAGAATGAGGCAAAAAACAACACGGAAATGTTTGCGGTTGAGTGAGTGGTAGACGGCCCGCGCGCACAGATCCTCTGCCCGAACTGCAATTGGGAGATCGCGCACCTTCTAATGGTGGATTTCACTTCTTCCGCGAACGCAGAATCCAGCGGCGCGCAATGTGACGGAGACAGCGGCTGCAGCGCGACCACATCTCCATTGCGAAGAGGCACCAACACTCTGGCAACATCTCCCGTGGCAGTTGCCGCTGTCAGCAATGGACTGCCGGCCGCTGACACGCCGAGTTCACCTGCACGAGGCAGCCGGAGAAGCGCCAATCCTGTGTCCGGACCCGCGATGTTCTTGGGTCGCACAAACGAAGTTACATCTTTCGTAATTGGTTTATCTTCCTCAACCTTAGTGACCACTGGTCCACCAGAGTGAGCGTACTGGAAATCGATGTTATTCGAAATTGTTTTGGCCCTTTCTTCTTCTTGTTCGGTCGTGTATTTTGTTTTTCCGGTGTTCGGTGAGCTCGAGATAGAACTCTGAGGAACTCCACAATCACGTGACAATGACATCACCGATGTATGTATTGAAAGAGTATTTCCTTCATTACTTACTATGAAACTATCTTCAACTGAGATAATACTATTCCCAGATCCATCCGTACGATATTCCTCTTGACTCGTACACTCCATATTAATTGACGAAATGCCATCATCCTTCAGGGCTGAGCATACATCTCGGATATTTAGATTTTCACTCATTAAAGAGGTATTGTTTAAACTACTTTGCGTTAAAACGGATAGAGGAATGTCATCTTCATCACTATAAACACTACTTTGAACAGTTCTGGAAACAGTACTAGAATTCGATTGCGTTTGCACGGGAGTAGCTTTCCGTTGACACTGAGCGAAACGTGTGATCGAACACCCAACCAGTCTCCCATTGTCCCTGGGACGTGTCGCTTCATTTTTATGCTCAGAGAGTGGTGCACGCGAAGAAGACTTTTCATTTGGCTTAATGAATGATTTGTTTGTCTCTTTTCGTTTTGAGCGAAGATCCCGTACGGAGTCTACTTTACTTACTCCTTTTCTTTTGCTTTTTGGAGAATCCCTCTTTTTTGCTGTTCTTGTCGCTGGAGTAGACGTCATAGCGTTTTTGCACGTCCTGATTCCAAACGACATGTCTTCAGAACTAGTGCTGCTCTCCGGAATCTTGTATCTGTTGCTAGTTGGATTGATTTTTCGATACTTGGAATTTGTATTACATCTCCCTCCCTTCGGTGGTGGTTCTCCCAATGATTGAATTGATGCAGAAGAGTATCCTGATGATTTTGTTCTCGATGTGTTGACATTCCTTGTGGTCTTCGCTCGCTTGAGGTACGCCTCAACGTTCACTCGATGACCTCTGGTCCAATAAGGTTTCTGCTGTTGAATATCTACCTACAAACAAAAAAACTAGTTATTAATTTCATTCGGCAAACAAATATTTACAACTAACAATTACAACTAACTTCGTTGTGCAATGAAATCAAATCCTTTACGCACGCACCGGTTTATCACGAACTATTTACATTTATTATCCGAAGTTAATGGTCTTAGGTGAATGTAAGACAGATGCAATCACAACTTTGTCTGACTCAAAAACACTTTAAAAATAATTTTGTTCTTAATTAATTATCGGTTCCGCAGAGAAAAATACAAGAAATATCCAGAATTTTCTCAACTTTCCTAAAGGAAGAGTTCGGAATCGAGAAATTAAGAAAATTTTGTTGAGAATTTTATGAAAAGGATTAAAAATATTAAATTATCCCATTTATTTCAATTGTCACAGTAATTTCTAGCACTAATCTTCTGTAAAACAAAGTATCGTAATTTTCGTTTCCTTTCCAATTTGACGTGTGTTAGGACTAGAGGGATGAATTGAACTATTCTAGCAACTGTGACTGCCGCGCAAAGGGGGTCGATGTTTGTTCGCGAATTGTACAGAGTTTTCACAGTTCGAAGAATCTACCCTCTATTGGTTAAATATTAGAAATGCAATAGCTTCTAATCGTATATTATTAGGTGGAGAATAATTTTATGCATATATATGTGTGAACACCTGGATTTTCTTTGGGAATGACTAACGATTTTGATGAAATTCTCAGAATAGATGTATTTTGCTTTAGAAAAGCAATCTATCTTGGTCTCCTTTCCGAATAGAGTCGTTTCAGAACTATTCTAATATTATAAAATATGTATATTATAAATTCCAATTCTCTACATCTGCGAGAAAACTAAGCGTAAAATGAAATATAGGAAACAGAAAGCAAATATTCGTTAATACTCCTATACGAATAGAACCGTTGTAAACTGGAATAACGTACCAAGAACAACACTTACGAACTTACCAAAAAAGAGTAAAATGTATGCGCAACAGTCTTCTTGCTTTCTTGAAATAGGAGCACATGGGAAGTGCAGTGTAATGGAGTCTAAGGGTATAGAAAATGCTCAGAGTGAATAGTAGTGTAGTGATGTGAAGTGCGCATGATTGTTCACAGCAATCCTGTCTTGGTTTTATTTTTTTATAGTTATTAATCTCTTTTAATTATAATATAGCAACTATTTTTACATTGAGGATATAGGAGGGGCAAGGATATAGCTATGTGTGTATATTGAAGCATGCATGTACGTATGTGTGTCTGTATCTGTTTGTAAGCGAAAATGTGCTTGTGTACGTATGTGAATTACACACATATGGGCGTCATTTAGACGATTAGTTTATTAAATGTGATTTCTTTCTCGTTGCTACCTGTGTGTGTACCATTTTATACCGTGTGTGTGTATTTTATAGATGTTTGGGCGATGATTTGTTTTTAACTTCTTATTATCGTATTATTTATACTATTATTATGTCTTCTTTTCTATCTGCTACCGAGCATTGCTCGCTTGAAGATTAATAAATAATAATAATAATAATTATTATTATTATTATTATTACAACTCACGAAGAAATTGTTGAAACCTAGGAATAAAAAAGAAATGCTGCTAGCAAATGATATGGACGGTACTGGCAAAGCGGTCCCCTAATTACTGAAAAAGTAAATGTTATTTAAAAAGCACGTGGCTTTTTAGTTTCAGCTCTACAACAGTCATACGTTCAATTGGCTCTGCCGTCCGATTATTAATATCTAATAAGTCTAGAAGATTAAGAACCGAGTCTTTAAAACAGTCCATAAGATTCGCCTTGGAATGTATCATCGCATCTGATAAGATGCTTACCTGATCCGTGTCCTTGAGTACGTCCGTTTTGGAGCGTTTGCTGGGCACAGGGGGTGAAAGGGAAGCTTGCAAACGACTCTTCACCGCCCTTCGTCCTCTCTCCCTGGTCGCATCTTCCTTCCGTTCCTCGTCTTCCGCTCTCTCAGACAGTTCTCGCAACGTCAGACTCTACAAAACAAGACACTCAGAATTGTTCGTGATATTTCGCACGCATAGGGCCCTTGATCGGAATTGATGGGATGGTCCCTTGTTTACTTCCGGAGAATAATATTAGTTTGTTGTCCTCCACATGGTCATACGCAGTTTGTACTGTTTTTTGGTAATACATTTATTATTATTATCATCATATACTCTGGGAAAAATACACCCAGGGAGGTAAACCGTTCAAGTGTTGAGCAAGAGCTAGTTAATTTTAGCATACGAACTGCACGGTACGTACAAAACCAATTGAATTTTTATCACACACATTACAATCTCAAGTTTTTAAGATAAAGTTAATGCAATTAATTTGTTGCTGGTATTGATCTTACTGAGAGTCCAATGTAAAGTATTGGTAGTGTAGTGAATGAAGCGTAGATCTAGTGACACCATGCTGTATGATACGACAGTTCGTATGAATTTATTATTTATGAGATTCTTTCTGAAGGTCTTGGAGATATTGGAGGTAATTCGTCTCTTTCGTTTACTATTGTATATGCAAAGCAGAATTAAATGAACTTCATGCTTGCATCGATGAGTATGTGCGACAGAAAAATACAAAATTTCAAAATTGGGGAATTTTGTCCTAACTATTCAGAATTTTGAAGTATCATTTCGGTAAATAAATGTGATTACTTAGGGGAGCATGAATTAATAAGAGTGTAACAAGGCTAGTAATTTTAATTCTTGCACAGATTATTTCTGCACTGCAATCAATGTCGAAATTTTCTTCCAAAACGTGATTAAAACACTCTAATCACATTATAGTTAACAAGACATCTTAAGAAAATGTATACTTCGAAGTTCCTAGCTACAAAATATATTAAAACTCTGTTGTATGTTTCAAAGGGTAAATTCTACGAACTCAGATAAATTTTGATTTTTGAGGAACGAGATGAATCTTAGTAGTTTTGTGAACATGGATTCAAAATAATATATCGTATTAACTTACTCCACCGAAATCTGACAACCTAAAAACAAATTCTATGCTATTCATCTTTAAAAATAATGAATATGAAAAAGCCTTCCATGAGATATAATGTTAAATAAAGAAAAAACACCATTGATCTGATATGAAACATTCGATTTATAACTACGAGAGATCAGTTCACATTTGAGTCAAATAATTTTAAAATTTTAGCGTCATTTTTTCGGGGTGTAGCATTGTAAGTAATGAAATGAATGAAGAATACGCTTGGACTTATGTGAGACATAATTCTCGCGCTAATAATAGAGTATTATTTGTACCTCCAAGGCTGACGGAATCTGGATTTTAACGCAATCCCTATAATCTTTCATCATCATAATGCGATCATTCTTGAATGCGTCCATCTGCTTCTTGAGGGTTTGGAATTTTATCTTGACGGAATTCACGTAGCATTCGATGTACTCCGGAGATATTACGTTTTTCTTCTTTCCCGAAGTCGCCTTCTTCTTGCCTTTCTTGCGTGGCGCCATCCTTTCACGTTCTATGAAGAGACACCAACATCTGAATAAACATAGGGATTTTGTCCCTTGCAATTGTTATACAAAGTAACAAGACAGCAGTATCCGTGGAACTATGCCTTCGAGCTCTCTCTGTTTCATGACGATTTGGTGAAAACATCTTACGAAGAAGACTGAATGCATCAATCAGTTTATTGTGTCCGATTGAGTAAAGAAACCAACCTTACTCAGAGCGGTAATATTCAGAAATAGTTTCACAAAGTTAGGAAATTAACTACTATTTTAATTACGTTAAACAAATGATGGGAGAAATCGTACAAGCAACTGAAAAATACAACACAAATATTTAAGAGAGTAAAAATGTCAGTAAACTTTCACTGAAATGTTTAAGTTTCATTCTCCTCGTGTCAAGAAATGAGTTTCATCTCATAATGCTTTAAATCTGTTATGATACTCAGTATAACACCAACATGGAAGAACGCTAAATTTTTCTTAATCCGATTTTTTCACATTGAAATTCAATTTTTAATTTTTTAATTTTCATCCGTAATTTCTTTAATTTATTTGACTTTATTTATATTTTTGAAGTTGTGATTAATGAACTGATTAAACCAATGTGAAAATTATTTTAATACGTGCTTTACAGGAAATTGATTACGGAAATAAAAGACACATACTTTTTTAATGTATTTACGAGGTAGCAAAGATTCATCATGACTCCTATATAAATGTAATTCATTATTGTCTATGTGAATCTTTTCGTAAATGATTTAAATTTGAAAGAGTTAATCCTCTTTCATCGTACAGGATTTGTCCGCTTTTGCTATGTGATAATCACATCCGGTTCGATGGTCTTCTTCTCCATTGGTTCCCATGAAAAATTTGTTACTGAACAAAGAAAAACATACTACGCCTTGTAAACTACGCTCCTAAAAAATTTTTTATTGTTACGTCACATTTGAAAGGAGGAGGTTAAGGTATTGTGTCAAAGTGTAATAAGGGAGTAATTGCGGGGGCTAAAACGTCACAAATGTTGCGTAACGTGTGAATGCCTGGTTACGTAAATTCTTAAAAGTAACTCTCTTGTTTCTCCTCGATTTTCATCATCCCGTTCAACTTTATCACGATGTAGGGAAGTAAACTCTCCTCTTCCTCCTCCTCAGCATCGCTTCTTCCTCTATCTTGTATTGCCTTCCGTCCTTCTCCGTCTGATTCGGGTCCGGAGCTCGTTTCGCCGTTGTTTTATTCCGCGTGGTATCCGAGTAATTCCAGGGGATTAGAGACGCGGCGGCGTAGACTGCTACGAGCGCGCCACCTCACTCTTCCCTCCATCTTCCTCCTTCTCCTCTGTGCAAACCACTTCCCTGCATCTCTCGACCCTTCCTCCACATCACTTCGTAGAACCCACTATTAGGTCTTTGTTCGAGCGAAGTCGTTGCCAATAAAATATCTTGGAGGACCCCCTTATCTTTATGTCATAATGACAGGGACCCCCTTAATCCTAAATATTGCAAAGAATGTTTTGGGGTAGTGGAATGGTTGAAAAAGTTATATACGAAAATGTATTTATCTGTTTTTTGTAATAAAAAGTATCCCGTATTTCCAACTCTAAAGAGTACGACCGATGAAGTTTCTTTTCTATCTGTTTAATTATGTTTGCGTGATGAAATTTGTAACAAGGTTTTTAANTTGTAAGACGTGTCCATGACGATTGGCGTATTTATAATTAAATTCAAATCATTGACCCCCGAAATGAAATTTAACTAAATAAATAACCACGCACAACATTTTTGGCAAAATCAAGCTTGTTCTTCGTGCCTCCTTTAGCCTCCAGAGTGGGTGGTCGCTCTCGAAGGCATTCGTTACAATGATACATGTACATACGAAAACAAAAGATCATTATACACAAATGAAGAATGAGTCATTAAGGTCACGAGAAATGTCTAAAAATGTGTATAGTAAAAAATATCATGATAAATAACAATAGTGCTAATGTGTTTCCGGGCACACTTTGTCACGGAAATATAATTCAAAAATGCTATTATATTCTGGAATTCGAACAGTGGATCTTGTGATTGTTTTCAGCGCAAACTGGGAGACAATTTGTGAACAAAGACTCGCACGTTAGGAAAATATATATAAAAAAAGCAGCCATCTTTTTCCACGGATGGTCTGGTCCTACCTTCTCTTTCGCGTTCCGCCGGCGGGGCTCTTTTGCTCCCTCCCTGCTCATCTTCCTCCAGCACTCCAGTTATCCAGCCCTTCCGCTACGAGCGAGTGTTGCCCATCCCTCCTTTCTTCCCTTCCAGTCTTAAAGCGGTGGAATGGAAAGGACAAACTAATTAAAACGAGCCGTCCAGATTTGCGAGTACACGCAGGGCCGAAGCCAAGAGAGCCTTTAGTGTTCGCTGCCTCGGAGTGGGATGGAGTGATCTGGATATCACTTATAGTAGATATGTCTATGTAATCTATCTATGATCAAAGATATGACCGTGTAATGCACAAGCTTTGACCACAGTCCTACTATGACCGTATATCTATGACATGACAATTCTTTGATCACATTGCATATGATGGCACTGGAGGCGAAGATAGGGAAGTTTAGTTGAAGTATTGCGGCAATGAACGTCATCATTTCATATTTTGAGGCAAATGAGGTTCTTATTAATGTGAACCATAAAGAGTACAAAGAATAGAAATAAACGGTTTGCGCTATTGGGGTATTCGTGTGCTGTACTGAACTAGAAAAAGATTCTCCAGCTGCTAAAAATCGAAGTGTCACCATAAACTGGTCGTCCACACTTACACTCTTTTTCATATGCGTATTTTCCTTCGCAATAAATTTATGCACTTTGGATGCTACAAAACGAAAAGAATTTTCATCCATTCTTATATAATTTACAAAACGTTAGGAGTCTTCGTATCGAAGCTTTTTCAATAAATTATTATAACTGCCCAACTTATCGCGCCTTGCAAAACACTATCCCTTCTTTTTTGTTTCCGCAGTTTTGTCTTTTATGCAATAAACAAATTGTCATTATGGAGCTCATTCAAGCACCTACTGCAGCAAAAAATTGTACGTCATCCATTTTGCTTTACATAAGATGTGACCATATATATGACGTAGCGTAATGGAACCATATATTGTTTGATAATATTTTCCGATCGTATAAATTGATCATAGATATGACATAGAAATATAACCGTGTAATGCTGCCCTAAGGCAGATGGAGTTTCATGATAGAAAAACATGATAAACATAATGGAATGAATGGAAATCTATAAAGTGTAATAGATAAGGTTACATTTTTTGTAGTTTTATTTATATCGTATATTATATTTGATGTGGGAGATGCTCTTCGACATAACTATATGATGAATAAGGATTGGAAAGGAGCGATGTACAGTAGTCGGAGATCTTCAGGTACAGTACCCACATTGGTACGGAATTGATGAGAGAAACCCCATCAACGAGGGATGTAACTCCTGACTTCCGCTCAGCTGTATGGTGGGAANACAGTACCCACATTGGTACGGAATTGATGAGAGAAACCCCATCAACGAGGGATGTAACTCCTGACTTCCGCTCAGCTGTATGGTGGGATCTTTTTGTTGGAAGTAGAAGGCTAGAGAAGAAGGTATAGATGAGAATCATCTGAGCAGCTACCAAGGAAGTAGTTTTAGTGCTATGGGCTACGGGCGGGAGCTATCGTCACTGCAGAGACTTCGGAACTCCGAGGACGAGAGTGGATCCAGAGAGCGATGAGAATCACCGAATAGACAGAATGATCAGAGAAACGAAGGAGAGGCATTGTTCCGCAGGCGCTGCGCATCAGGAGTACCGACATTTCAACTAGAAATTACGGGAAAACAGAGTAAGAGGACTTGTGCAGTATTTTCTGCACACTAAAGATTTCTGGGTTAGTGTAGATTCAAAATTAATTTATTGAGTAATTACTATTCTTCTCAGTACTATTTTTTGATCCGCTACGTGGGTCAATGTACACTGATATTTTCCCCTAACCATTATATGAACGGCGAAAAACACAAATCTTCATTGGATTCAAAAACTAAATTTATTCACATAAATTATCATTATGCTGTTATTTCTTTTTGTTTTATTACCTAACACGTGGTGGAAGAAGCCGGCAACAGCGAACGTCGCGATCTGGACTTTCGAACCTCGCATCAATGGAGCCAACCTATCGTGGCGTAGCACCGCCCCTGTCGTCCGCCGCCGCCGCCGCCACCACAGCCACCGACCGACCGAGGTGAACAATTGATAAGATTTTGAGGGAAACGGCAGTTGCATGATACGAGAGTCGTGATGGAGTCGTATAGCAGGAGTCACATAGCAGCAGTGGCGTAGCATAGTAGCCGCAGTAGTAGAAGCGAGGGTCATCTGATCGATCGGCAACAAGACGGTTGTCTAGCGCTTGACGCGCGGTGCCACTACAGAGGTATCATAATGTCGTCCGACGATACCGGAGATATTCAGTAAAAGTAACTAGAGTAGGATGTTTGCGCTCGAACATTTTGTAATTTCAAGAAGAGAATGTTAATACTTTCTACTGAATTGTGAGCGCGTTAAATTGTAGGACTCATGGAATGACGCGAATTCAGTAGAATAAATGTATTATCAATGTTGTAAATTTTATGTAATGTCTTGTTTGGAACATAAATAGAATTTATTTAAATGTGTGTCTGTATCTGAATTTGAAATGTGTGTCTGTGTCTGTATTTGAATATCTTCAAATCCGCGGTTAAAATCTACCTCCTGCACCAGTGCTTCTACACTGTAAAAGAATTTATTGATTTTAATAAAAGTTAAATCTGTCTTGTACTTTATCATGCCATTGCTGTAGCACTTTTTAAATAACTTATAACAATTTCAAAAACTATTTTCTTGCATGATTATGTTGTCTTGTGGCTCATATTAATTTAGTTTTATGTGTAATCAACTTTGGCACGGTTGTGTACATAAATTCTGTAGCCCCATCCTGGCCCGGGTTTTTCTCCGTTTTTCCTTCGGGTAGAGGCGGATTTATTATACAGGTTTTCTAGGCTTTGTCTAGGGGCGTGTTTATTGTAACAATAAATCATGAATTTAGTGTTTTTTTCAACTCTTATGATTTTTAAACACTATACTCAGAATAATCTATAGTTCGATAATAACTTGTACATGTAAATTTACAAACNAAAAATCCGAGATGAACAAGTCCCTTGGTGTTCTCACATAAGGAATCTTGGTGTCATTTTCACTTCTTCACTTCAATGGGATAAACACGTAGTTAACGTAAGCAAGAAAATATAAGCTTCTCTTCATGTCTTTAAACTTATTCATAAACTTCTTGCAACTTCAAGCAATATATATATATATATATATATATATATATATATATATATATATATATATATATATATATATATATAATATATATCTCATGCAACTTTTATATGGGTCACTCTCAGTCGACCAACAAAGTTCCCAATCATCTCCGGATCATCTAGATGATTTTTCTTTTTGTATTGTCAAAAACCTAAAGAAAAACACCTATATAAAATATTTCCATCGATATTTTGCATCAAATAACGGAAAAACCTTTTTTCATGAAAATGGGACCTACACACGTAGATGACTCGAATTAATTGCAAAATAACTTCAAAACCCTTTATATAAGTTGTGTATGCATATTTTTAAATTATTTAGAGTTCATTTAATAGAAAAATTATGAAAATGAATTTTTTTTACGCAAATGAGATCAATTTTCACGTTATAATGTTAGCTTTTAGAGAAAAATTTTCAGCCATGGTTCTTGATAATTAACCGAGTCATTCCAAATTGTCACTTTTCATTCTTGCACATAATAAATACTCATATATACCATATTTATTTATAAAGATAGTTCATAATGAATAGTAAACAAGAGAACGTGCATTATTTATTGCTCTTTGAGACTTTTGTTTCATTTAATGTTTGTAAGAATTATTACCGTAACAATTTTTATCTGTCTAGGGGCAGTCTGATGAATGCAGGAAGACATAATAAAACAAAAGCACTTATTTATTAGTGAAGAGTACAGATATATGAAGAACACATTTACAAAGTAATTTTACAAAAATTACCAGTAAGGAACATAAATATAAAAAAGAATTAAATCTTGCTATAAAATAGATGCAGTTTTGTAATTATTTATTGCCAGTCTCGAAGTATCGACGTGCCGAAGTGCGATTGAGCATTAACATTCCCACAGGGCTTTCGTCTCCTTTGTAATGACGGTGGCACCAAAGCCACATGGATCATCTGATTCTGTGACGCGCGATTTCCGGTGACCACAAGCGCCCGACTACAGCGATCGGCTCCGCGCATATTACAACCCAAGAGAAACTGTGGTCTCCCACTTCCACACACAGAAGGCGAGATATGGACCACGCACGTTTGCTGGACAAAGCACCAAACCACACTGAGCGAATAGGTTTCTCCTAATCTTTCAATGCGATATCTTAACTTCACAGTATTCAAATTATATGTTTAGAATATCATATTTACATCTTATGAGAAATACTTTCCTTCAAATTAATTCGGATCTCACATCCAATCTGAGGGTAATCACATTCATAGTATTATCTCAGTGCACAATTGCAAATCCACAGAATCCGTTATCTCGATCTCGACAACAACTTTTCATACTGATTAAATTTCTTTTTTAATGCAAGTTGTTTTTAATCGTTTTTATTTGTAATAGTTTACTTCTAACTGTGCGCTTCCTTGGCACGGGTGTGTACATTATTTCTGAAGCCCCATCCTGACCTGGGTTATTCTCCGGTTTTCCTTCGGGTAGTGACGGATTTTCCTTGGTTAGGAATGTCATTAATACTTTTGTTTTATTAATCTCGAATTTTTACTGCACATAATATCTACTGCAATTTGGCATAGCAGTATGTATTTATTAAATAATTTCTTTTATAAATTTCGAATCCGTCAGTGCCGGGGCCCTTGATCGGAATTGATGAGATAGTCCCTTGCTTGTTTCCGGATAGTAACTTAGTTTATTATCTCCCAAGTGGTCATTCATAGGAAGTTTGCAACTACTTTTTCGATAATAATGTTTATTTATTATACAACATTTTATCTTTCTCGTGTATCCGCGCGCTGAGAAATATAAACTGGGAATCTGCACCAAGAAATCGAGATAATGTTGGGGTGAAAGGTTACATTGATTAAACTTTATCCAGATGTTATGGAAAATATCCCGTTTGTAACCGCTAATACCGTCATTTACTTTGAAAAACACATTAATAAAAGAGTGAGTTTTATGTTAATGAGACCGGTGTGCTAACTCATATACCACAGGACATGTGCTAATATTTTTGTACAAAAGTTAAAATGTTTATATTTTTTAGTGTGAAACTTAAATTAAAATTAAACTTTCTTAATGACTAGGGTTTAAATCTGCTTCAAATTTCATAATTATTGCAAAAGACTGAAGCTAGAAAACCGTGATGGAAAGTGGTGTCGACTAACATAAAAACTCAACTTTTTAGTTACTCAGCAGTTCCAAGTCATATCTGGGTAAATCTTGCTCAACGTATCAGTAGCTTATCACCACGTTCCGGGAGTATACTATTCCCAAACGAAGTTACCAATATTCATGAACCATTCCCTCTTAATATTCTACTAAACAAATATAGAAGAATTGAGAATAAGTATTCCGATTACAACTTCGACCTAACATTACCCTAAATCTTGGGAAAGTTTGCCCACAACTCTTTGAGTAAGATATTTTCTTCCAGTACATATAATCCTTCAGTACTGTTACAGTCAACATTGGATTTTTTCCACTTTTCAGCCACCCAAAGAAATGATCACTCGTGTAGACTCCACTGAGGATAGATATTCACCTTGATCGTAACTACATTGTAAAGATTTTACATTGTTACTAGATGAATCACTTTCTGTCCTTCATCGCAAGTGATCTGTTTAATGCACTGATTTTCGTTAGACTGTTAAATGTTACTGGCCACGACTCCTGTAACTGACGTGATATATTGTACCGATGTTTGATGCAATTTCTCAATGTCTTACTTCAACTGCAAGGTATATTTGATTTCTCATCTTTTCTGCTTTTGTTGTTGTCATGTTGTCAGTCAATGGGATGGCAATTTCAAAGAAATACTTTTTCCTAGTTATTATTAATATTTTGTATTACTTACAATTTTTTTCTGTCTTTTGCAATTGTGATTATTTACCTTGGTCTCTTATATTTTCTTCATTTAGTATACAGAGATACGATGTTGAAATATTTCTTTACAGTGATATGGTTTAGGTGATGANACGATGTTGAAATATTTCTTTACAGTGATATGGTTTAGGTGATGAGATGATGTAGTCCATATAATTGTAATTGTTAACCGTTCAAAAAGGAATAGGAACCATTACCATTACCTTAGCACCTTGGATTTTTTACTCTTGTCCACTACTCTTCTAAGATTGATCTTCTCTTCCTCTATCAGTAAGGTATCTCGCGAGATATTCTAAAGAAGCGATTTATCGCCACCTTAACGAAGCATTCGTCATATGCTTGGTGAGAATTTGTATGTCTCAAAAGAGTTTCTTGATCTCTGTCAGTAATTTCACGGCTTCTTACAAAGGCACCCAAGCCGGGTAGCCCCTAATGAGTCGGTTATTATCAAGTGTGGCGAGATTTTCATCACATTGCAAAAGAGGAGATCCCAAAGAGCAGGGAAGGAAACTCTTACAGACAAACTGGGAAAAAGCATGGGAACCACTAGCAAGCATATTAGCTGTATGGGTGAACAGTGGAGGGTTTAATGATGAGTTCCCTTGACGACAGAATGAAGAAAGATACTACACTTACTCTTCCTTACATGATTCCCTCAATTTCACTTAAACATTGTACCCTCTTCGATTATGACTCTATCATACATCATATACTTCATTTCCTTCCGGTTCATCGACTTCCATGTGTGACAACGTCACTTTCCCTCCTAACCCCGTCGCGGTCACCCTGCTGGTCTGTGTCACCAATGGCTTACAGCTAACTAAACACTCAGAGGATGATAGCTGCGTTAATCCCAGGTAACGGGGAACCGCCACTGCCATCGTCGTAGGCTTCGTGATCGCTTTCCTCTCACGCTCACGCAGAATGGCCGCTCTCGAAAGGATGTCACTATATTCTTATTATATTCTTATGTTTGGCATTTGTGGTATAACGTCTGAACATATGTATTAGTCATATAATATACTCCAGTTACTTTATAATGAGCGATAACTCTATCAACGAAATTCAGAACCGAATATCATCATTAACTCCATTATCATGCTTCCGAAATTTTAGGGATTCATAATATTGAACGTTTTTGTGACGAATTACTACATAAGGAATTTACTAGATTGTAACTTTCCACGAGGTGTTAAGGCACTTCGTAAGTCATACGACAGTCGAAGTTAAAATTTGAAGAAAACTATCATTTTAGAGTAGTTCTTCTCGGCAGAAGGTAGGTGTAGACTTTTCCATACCACTTTATTTCTCTAGGTACATCATTTTTGTTCCAATTACGAAACCCCTGGAAATAAAAATAATTCATATTTTTCGACGAAGAAATTTAAAATGATATATTTGACAAAATAATAGTGAGAGGCATCTTTTGATACATTAATATAAAAAACTATTTTATGTTTTGTTTTTAAATTTTCCGCCAAAGAAATCACGTGGTTAAGAAAATATAAGAATATTTGGATTTCTCAGAAAATTTCCAATAAATTTCTAATAAAACTTTTCTTTTAATTATGCCTTTACTAGACGATAAAAAACATATTGAGATTATTTCCTAGAAAAGGACATTCAAAGGAAAATGATCGAAAAATTAAAAGGAAAGTTTTAAAATTAAAATGAAGATCGAAGATCGTATCTTAAAGGGTGAAAATATTTTTGATTCTTAATCTCAGACATAGAATCCGATGAAATTATTGTGAAAAAGTTTTTCAGACTAGATAATGTCTAATCTGAAGCATGAACGAGACAGCCGAACAAGATTGGTTCACTTGATTGATGGTATTGCCGTCGTACAATTGACGTAGTTGGCGGATACACTTCGGATATCCCAGCGATGTCTTTTTTTCTCTCTCCTCGTTTATCTTCTCCTAATTACATCATTCTGTCCACTCTTGATGGTAAACAAACTACATAAGCAGACAAGCACCTCCCCTCTCCACGGCTCCTGAACTCCCTCTGGTGTGGGGTCTGCACCCCAATGTCCCCCTCACCGAAGGCAGTGCATGCTCGAGACGTGCTTTCGTGGCGCTCGAGGAGCCAGAGATATTGACTAGTGACGCTGCACCCCCCCCAACCCCCATCATTTCCCTCACCCTCTCCCCCCATTGGACCTTCCAGCGCATGTCTCATTCTTCAACTGTTACTGGATTCATGTGGTAATTTGATGTCTGCATTCTCCCTTTTCACACGCGAATCCTAAAGGAATTGAGATAAAAAACTAGGGAAGTTAAAGCACAAAAATGTAATTTTATGTCAAAAGTAATATCTAGATTACAAGTCTACCACAATTGAATTTCCAGAATTAACCACTTATCCATTACTATTCCTGATTAATCGTTTATGTGCTTCTTTCTTAATTTTGAGTTAACTTCTGTAGAGATTTTTTGACAATCCTGAAGAGCATCGACACTTCATGAACTGATATGTGGCATATAATCTACTTTGTGTGATTAGCAAATCCAAATGTAAATGAAGATACAATTTTTCATATCAATATGTAAGACCTGCGCAAGAGCCCCGTGGCTACGGTGTAAACGTGCTCGCTCATCATGTCATCGCGGGTTCTGTATGCGGTGAGGCCAGAAAAATTTGTAGCTTTTCACATCAATATACCAGTTCATTTAGAAGTCACTACTGAAGAGCAAACCTTCCTTCCTCTATCCAGTACCACCTAGTATCAATAACTCTTAACTATTACTAACCCCTCCACATGGGTCACGTTGTTGCCAATCCCAGCTAACCGGCCCACCTACTAACAATGACCTACCACCCAACTCCTACCTCCAATCGATCCATGTAGATAAGCGTCAATAGCAGGCTACATTTTCTGTTTACGGATACTACAATGGAAAAAACTTCACAAGGGATGGTACGAAAACTGTATTTTAGGTACCCGAAACATGAAAACCCTTATCTCTGTGCTTCCATCCTGACCCGGTCTTTCCTCCGCTTTGGACACTTAGTTCGAAATTGATGGGAGGGTTCCACAATGCTTTCAAAATGCAGCCAACTCTGGCTTATTGGTCTTCATATGGTTATTCGCTGTTACTATCTGTTTTTCCGCGATAAATTAATATTATTTTTATTATTTAATAAGTAGATAGTAATTTCAATGGTATTATTTCAAATTTCATTATTTTTATGGAAGATATACAATGAATTACTCGTTTATTTCTGTAGTTGATAAGTGTACAGAGTGGTTTGGTAGCTCTCAGATATTTAAAATTGCGAAGTATACTCCACGTACAGTTCTGAAGTATCCTCGCTTGTATACAAATAGAAGTACCACTAATATTGATGGAACACAAGAGTNTACCTGATTGAGTGTCTGTCTCTTATACACATCTAGATGTGTATAAGAGACAGGTGTAGCAATAATTGTTGTGCACAAGACTATGACAATCAAATTAACATTCATTGGTAAATTGCGCACAGCTTTCACAGACACGTGAACTCGTCAAAGATTAGAAAGTAACAACAGATGACGCGAAGACGAATTAGGAGGAAGATACAGAAGTGTACCTTCCATTGTGTGCGTCAAGGAGACTATATACAGGAGTGGAAACTTCTTTAGTTGGGGGTAGGGTTCGATATGTACGAAAATCGTCGTCAGTTGGGAACTACGAACCCGTCATCACGGCTGCTAGGCGGTGACATTGGAACTAATTCATCTGGTTTGAAAGATCCAATTCTCTCAGTCCTACTCATGTATTGTAACTGGTTACATTTACATTTTCCTTACAGTGAAGTTTAACCAATTTACGATAAAAAAGTTATACGTTTGGCTATTTTACATGTGTAGGATTGAGGGAATCGGATCTTTTAAACGAGTTGAATTAGTCCGATGTCACCGTCTGACGGTGCTGATGACCGGTTCGTACTTCCCAACTGACGACATTTTTCGTACATACCCCCACTCTTCAAGTTTCTACTCCCGTGTACAGTCTCCTTGGGTTGCGTTATTTGACTCTCGGAGGAATTCTGTCACTCATCTTTTTTTTCGGAATGAATCATTTGTTTAAACATACTCGAGTAGTACGTTGCTCAGATTACAAGCTTTCAGGTGTTAGATGGTAACACATATCAGTATAAGACAACAATCAAGAGTAGGACAATTGAGGAAACTCGAAGAACACCTCCGTAGAAATTTGCAGCTTGGTGAATTACACATCAGAGTGATATACGAAACGTAAATGAGGTAGAGGGAACCTACTTTGCCATTACGGATGAGGTGAGCGCACAGGGATTATAGGACGCGAGAAAAAAACCTGTAGAATAGCGTGAATGTACTCATCAATGAAAGGTTTACACGGAATGAATGTACTAATGAAATTTTAGATCATTGTGGAGAGAATAATTTCTGATAAACCAGCGTGTTTTGGGAGATAATCGAAGCACTTATATAACGTCGGCGCCAAGACATTCCATCAATTTGTGAAATATTAATATTTCTTTGCATTTTCCAAGCCGGATGCTATTAAGAATCTTACAATAAGTGGCTGGTCGGCACTAAGACGGAAGTGCGACAAACTTGGGACCCACACTAAGCCTCTTCAGTTATTGAGGTATTGTTTGAACGAACACCTTTCACTTTTAAGGAAGGTACAAATGTATTCGGAGAATGCAGCCTGCGACGTTGACCCACTGGAATTACGGTGTACGTCAGAAAAGCAGAATTTTAAGACGGATGTGAGTGAAGAACAATGAGATACCTTGAAAAAGGGTGCTTGCGAGCGCCTAGTTGACACCCATGGCGGTTCGTCGTCGCGATGGAGCAACTGTTCTTAGAATTAAAAGAGGTGGATAAGAAGAAGACTTGCAAGGTGTGGTGGCGAAGGCATGGTTATTTGCGGATCACGTGACTTCCTCTGCAGTATATATTGAGAGGAGTGAAGATCCTCAGGGACTCTTACGTGGGAGGAGAGTTCGCCTGCACTGAGATGTGACGGGGCTAGACTAGGTCTTGGAGACCAGATGTTCGTTAGGCTGCTGCGGTAGTCTTAATGAAGTCATTAGTAGTTGCGAGGGTCATAACTTGTATCAGTTAGTTGTCGGGGAAAACAACATATAATTTGGAAGGTTCAGATAACCAGAGGGTTTTTACAATTTAGTTGTCTTCAACTAAATTTATTCAAGAGTAATTAATGCTTTCCGATAGCATTACTTGTGTAATAACAGATTATTAGATGTATTAATGATTTTAGGAGTTTGCCTCTGTTGTAAATTCAATGTCTAGTTAATTTGTATTAAATCATTATTTATTGTTATTACACGTGTGTTTGATTGCCTGGGGAACTGGGCTGGTGGCAGCGACAAAAACTACCATAGGAATTGTGGTATTTGTGTGGATCCCGCTTCTACAAAAAAAATACTAACATCGCATCAGGGCTTGAGGTGTGATGTTACAACTTAGTTTTGAAATACCTGACTTCTAGCGGATGTGTGTAGAAGCTGCGTCGTATCATACGAGGCACGCGTACACTAGGAGGAGTTGAAGAATAGTTTTGTAGAGGACGACACAGCTAATGGAGGAGTCACAGTTGATTACAGACGTAGATAAAAAAGTTATTGGCCTGTTTAGTTCCTGTTTTGATATGATCTTTCCACGTGAGACGAGTACCGTAGTGTAATTCATGATACCTGATTGAGTGTTGCGGTGATACACAAGGTATGTTGGAATTGTTTAAAGATAGTGGGAGGGGGTAGGGTGGGAAGCGGAGAGACGAAATGTTTGCTCACGATTTGGATGGGTTTCCCCTTATTTTCTTGGACCACGTTTCCAAGGAGATGAGGTGATCCTGAAGCTAATACTCTGTAATTCATCTGTTCGGATTACTAGGCGAGTAATACATTCAGTTGTTGCTCTTCAATAAAACAAACCGTCATGTTTAGTACTAATTATATAACAAGTTCTGGCGATATCTGTAATTGATTGTCTCATCTACTTACCTCATCCTAAGAACTTTATAACCTATACTACATTTATTTTCATTACAAATCATTCCCGTTCATCTCCTTCTCTTTCCCTCTCTTATATTGATATATTTCTCAGTGCCCTTTCCTCTCCCATCGTCCCCTCTGTTCTCCCCCTTTCATCTTGTTCCTTTGCTCTTACTAATGAAAACTCATGTCTCATTCACGGAATTCGTCGTGACAGGCACGTGACGATCTGTAATCGCATAGATATCTCATTAGGGTGCGGAGACGACTAAAGCATCGGAGTGCAATGCCCCTGAGGGCACCGTAGGGCTTGACATTGGTCGTTGACGTGTTTCATCAGTTGTCTGAAGAAGGTTTACACTTTACGTCCACGACCTGGAACTTATGTGAAGGGTTTACAAGAAAAAAATGGAAGAAAATTTATAACTGAAATTGGAAAAAGTACGGGACACGCTACAAGAATGATTAACAGAATCAGAAAGGTGAGAGAAGGTAGTGGTAATTGGTAATAAGAAGAATACCGAAGAAATTCGATTTTAAAGCTACAAGGAAAAACAATATAAACTATATGGAAAATTCTATCTCGAGGGATGCAACAAAACGAAAAAATATTTACAGAGCAAGTTGTAGAGGTGCGAGGAAAAAATATTACGGTATAAGGAATTAGGTTCCAGGAATACATAAAAGGAAGGTAGGAAAGAAATGATTCATGCAGATTATGGGACTCTACTGTCCAAAATGACTCGTAGTTCACTAATTTGGGGACAGTGTTCGCATACACAATGTTTATTGGAAATGCTTACCTGTGTGGGGTCAGTGTACAGTATCGACACCGGTAATAGAAGTTTTATTAGGAAAAAATTATATCGCTATATCTTAACTCTAATAGTGTCTCTACTCTGCTTGTAATGAACAATATGTCCATATCAGACAAATCCTCCAATTATATCTCATAATTGATATTTTCTAAATCTTTTCTCCTGTCATTCTTAACCAATTCCTACAAATGATAGTATCATTAGAAAGTTTATTTTCGGGAGAGAAATAACGTTTTAATCTAATATTACTATTGTTAATGTAATATCACATATTCATATAGACATACGCGCTGTTTCTTTTATAAGATGTTTTGAAGTACTCATTGAATTTAAACCGTGGTAAGTTCATAAACACCAAGGTGACACTACCCACGGCTATGAACATGTACAGAGTCCACGTACGTCATTAAATTGATTGTTATTAATACCTGCTTTGTGAGGAGGAGTAATAATGAACGTCCTTCAAGGGTAGGTTGTATCATTTGCGAAAGATACGATACAATAATTATATGAAACACGCTCTCCGTCAACGACTCCTCATGAGGTCATAACTGCCACTGGGATACACGTCACCGTGGACGTGACCTTGTTATTGATGACGTAGAGCGGAGGGTGTCCTCACGGTGCCCCACCTCCCAATCGTTCAGTCACGTACTCCCAGCGATACGGTCTCATCATCACAATAGAGGAACCTGTGCGAAATGCTAATTCCTCTTGGATTCATCATCAGGCCGATAGGAGCGCTAGCTGACTCACGGAGAGTCGGAGACAACTGAATGCAGACATTGCTCGTACTCCTCATCTCTTCTTCATATTTTCTCTTGTCGTTTATATGTCGCATATATCTTACAAGACTCACTTTTACCTACATGAAACTTAAATTAATCTGTGCGTTTTTACATCTGATTTATTGATGCGTCTATAGATTATTTAAAATAATCGAGGAACATAACTTAAAATAATTACTTTTAAAAAAATTAAAGTAGAAACCAAATTTATGTTGTAAACTTAAAAATTTAGAAAATATTTCAGCTCCACGGAGGACTAGTGATGAAGACAACACGCCAACAGGGACAAGTCTAGATCGAAGTACTCTAGTATTATCAAGAATATATATTGCTGTGTTGATCTTGTGATAATTATTCAATATAGCTTAAGACCTCGTATATTTTTTGGTTATGCCGAAGTATAATTTGTATATTTAAAGGGAACACCAAACTCTCTTATTTCACGATGCCCCATATGTCGAGTACCGCTCCCCCCACCCCACCCCATCACCAAGTCTCCCTTTCAGTCATCGTATCGTCACTATTCACAGCTCACCCAATTCATTTAGACGCGACACCGTGATCCACCTTGTCATTATCGTTTAAACGCATCCTTTCTGGAGAGCCGCATCGCCACCGTCCCTCTCTCTTTTATTTCCCAAAAGGTAAAAAACTAAAAACTGCAGAAAAAAACAATTTTGCATCGTTTTTATTCCCATTAGGAATATTTTTCATCCTCTCCTCCCAACCTCCCTGGGTGGAGGGACCGCCCGCTGACTCGCAGGTGCGTGCACACACACACACACATATTCACGCGTGCTCACACGTGTCCAGACGCGTGTGTTCGCCAACTGCAATTTATTTCGCGCGGCGGCGGCGACGGGGAGTGGCGCCGCCGGTGGGAAGAGCCTGAGGTGGATTAGCGCTTCAGAGCGCACTAATCCCGCAGCTGCGAAGACTTTTCAAAATGAATTCGGTAATCGGCGCGGTAACGTAGGGAGACGCGCCTCGGGGCTAGCAACGGCGCCGAGAGGACTGGTCACGACACCAATGGTTTTTATGGTACATGTTTATGTTTGGTACCTGTTAACAATGAGTACGGGGACGCAAGGGGGACTTGACCCCTCCCCCCCTCATTCATTTAACAAATGATACTAAAAAATATAACGTTATCGTGGATAAATTTATAAAAAAACATTGTCGATTTAATGTGTACACCTATCTCAATGATTGAATTGATAATGGTTTATGTGGGGAAGAGTTATATTAGTATTAACATTTGGTATAAAAGTAAAGATACGAGTGTGTGTAAGGTATTATTCCATTCACACTTCAGTCCACGCCACCATTAATAAAATCTAATGCATCAAAACACATGCAAATTCTAGTTTAGTAAAGAGTTGGATAAACAGGTGAAAAGGCTTGTGTGTGGGAGAAGAGGTTTGTGTTCTGTAGTGACAGGTTCGCGTTCATGTTGTCTCAATTTGTTCGTGTGATATAGGGAAAATTCGAAAACTGATCGTGATCGTAATCGATCACTTCAAAATGAGAATATTAAAAAAATTATTTCGTTGTGAGCATCTGCAATACAAATGCAATATCCTGTCAATCTTTCATGTTTCATTCTCTGGACGATTTTCTGGCCGTTGATCACCATTCATAGATAATGATCACCAAATATAGATAATGGTGATTTAACTTTTTTTTTTGTGGGGCTCTTGCACTATTGACCACACTGATAGTGTGCATGCAGCTATGGAGATGAGCTGGAAGTACTCTCATATGTGTTGGAAGTCTTTGGAGGGGCAAGAGCTGCTGTGCTCGCTCCTCCGGCGCTTTCGCCTGTGTCGTCGTTCCCGCCGAGTGACCCATTGCATCGGCCGTTCGCGCTAAATCAAATATTCATCCGCCATCTCCTCTCCTGAAAACGAGCGCTTGAGGGAGTGTGGGAGGGGGGAACACGCACTAAAGGCAGTGGGGGAGGGGGGAAAGGGGAATAGGGATTAGGGACTCGCTTCTGTTAACGCGAGGATCGCTCATCTATTATTTTACGCTTTTTAAATATTTTTATCCCGCGCGCACGTCTGCCCGACGCCGCCGTCTCTAAAAAAAACTGCGTGAGGTGCCGGGCGAGTTTTGTTTGTTTCAACGCCAGCCCGATGCTTTGGAGGAGGGGTTTGGGGTGGGGAAGGGGAAGGGGGAAGGGGGAAGGGGAGAGGACCTGGAGGTTGGGGAATGATGAGATACGTACGAGTTCAGAGGATACAATATTGATGTTTTGATGTTGTGATCCCCCTTGTGACGTGTGGAAGAAAATTTAATTATACGTTTTGTGTTCCGGACCATCAGTCCGAGGTTTTCGATACAAGTTAGGAAATGAATTCTTCTTTGTGACTAAGGAATCAAGTTGTTTGTCATTGTTACTTAATTTTGATGATGCAACCGAGGTCACGTTGATTTCTCATCTAGGACGTTTCGTGTGGAAGGTGTTTGATAAAAAAGAGAGGGTATCCAGACATCTATAATATAAATACGCGTATACTCACAATAAAGTGGCGAAGCAACCATAGATAATCCGCAAAACGGATGAAAAGGGCCCTATACCAACATGAAAATGCATTTAACTTTTATTTCTGTGTTTTAACGGGTGTAGAAAACAATGACCTAATAATCACTAGTTTTCTGTGGTTACACACTGGTATATTCTTAAATAAAAATTCTGCCCAAAAATGTTATTGATTGTTATTGTTAAATGACCTATTGGAAATGTATTTATTAATTTATATATTATTCGTATGTTTTAGTTATTTATTTGTTTGTTTATTTGCTTTGCTCGAGTGTTTTCTTTCTTGGCATGTTACTGCTTATCTCTTCATTATAAGTTACTGTAGACAAAAATAGCATTTCTAAGTTATTTTTTAGAGACAGTTAATTTAAAATATTTCTTTACACTGAAGTGGAGATGTGAGTTAAGTAACACCCTTACATTTTGCTGTGAAAGTTCGAAAACAAGGAAGGGAAGCAGTATTGTTGGACAAGCAATCTGTTAAACCCATAAACCTATGTATCGTGGCCACAAAATATGGGGGCAACGCGATCTTTTATGCCTGTCTATCCGGGAGGACATTCTTAAGACATGGTGGAATAACACAAAGTGTGCCATTGCGCATGGAGGTGGAGGGGACATTGGTCATCCAATGAAACGCAAGACATTTTTTGAGAGGGAAGTTAAAGGTGCTGTACAGATTTTTATAACATGTTTAACTGTGTTGTAGGCGCGAAGCGATATTCTAATACGCCCGCTCCTAAAAATGCCTTGAATATGATTGACTTGCACTGCGCATGCTCGAAATGGGCACATCTGTCTTATTCCACTATTTTCTTAGGGTACTGAAGAGTACAGAGGAGAACAATGGTAATCTAAATTGGCCGCTTAGTTACAAAGAGTTTTCTACGTGTATTTAATATTGCAACTGATCTGATAACATAACTTATCATTCAAAAAACTAATTATTGCTCAGTACAATTATGATAATGGTTTATGCTTTTAAAAACATGATTGATTATTCGATTATCAAAAAAATATCAGGATTAATAAGGCGGGAAAACTAATAAGATTTGTTGCAATATTTGTTGACAAGGAGAAAATATTTTGAAAATTCGAATTCATGTCAAGTTCAAATATTTATTTATAAAAAATTTCAACAAAATAATTTTGGGGGATCTGCGAGCATGTTGTTACAAAATATTATGTTCAACAGTTTTTTTAATCATTTAATGATGTGGTATATTTTTGGGACAAGGAGCGGGAGAACTGATTTGGTCCCGCAGTAAAAATTCTTGAAACATCATACCGTGTGGTTCAAAACAAAAATTCATTTCGATCTCACAAAAATTCAGTGCCATATTGTTTTATTTTCAATTTATCAATGTTAATTTCTATACATTTTTATTAATAAACTATCGCAGGTGAAGAGGTAATTTTTTAAACAAACATTTCTTTACTTAAAGACTAATATATTTTAAATATATCTTTGTAATATATCTAAAAAAGTTAAAATTTCCTTCAAAAAGGTTACCTCTTTGGTAATTACATTGACGATCACTTGGATGTTTAACATTTTTGTCATTTTCTTAATATAATATGTTTCATAAGTTTTCATTGAAATTGTATGGAAACACCTTTTTCTGTCCCGCTTTTGTTTCCTCGGCAATTACGTTGTTTGTAATGATCATCGCGTAAAAAAGAAAGTGTTCTTGTAATTCCTCGTAGTACCTGATGGCGCCACCTAAACGCTAGTGTCGCTCAAAAAATATGAAGACGGCAGGGAGGCAGGGTGCAGTAGCCTTTGAGGAGCTATTATGTGCGAAAGCTCGCGTTGTTAATTTCTTTGATCCCGGTAGCTCCCGCCTTTCGAGTGGACCGCTACGAAGGCACTCTTCGCCGGAGCTAATCTCGTTCCGCGGGAGGAAGGCTCAAAGAGCTTTTCTATGAGGCTTCGAGGAGCTTTGCTGCCTTACTTGGAGAATTATTGTTTTAATATGATGGAGGCAAGGAGAGAGCTGATGCAAATTAAGGCATGTTTGTTGCTTTTGTTCATCTTTTAAACGAGGAATGACTTTACGAAGCCCGACTTTCAACACTTGTTTTCGATGAATTATGACGAAACCCTTGCAGACTTTATCACTCACAAGGGAATAATTTTTTTATTCATTATTGTTTAATTGATGAATACCCAGTGTTCCTCGGTTGTTTTCTTAAAAAAAACAGAGAACTAATTTGAGTTACGTTACTTTGAACAAATAAATAACTGATTATATTTCCCCTAGATTAAAGCAAATTATGACAAGCCGAAACTCATATCTCGTCTTTTGTTGCTTTCGACGTCTAAATATCTCTGTCGAGTGTACCAGTGAATGAGAGTAAACTTGATTTTCTTGCGCACTGTCTTCTCACCTCCAGTACTGACCTCTAGCGGACCACTTTTACACCATGAAGCTTAATGGTCACCAGGTGAGGTATGCTCAGCCCAAGTTCTTGTTTCTCGGGGGCTCCATTAAAACTGTTTTAATACTTTTCTCAGTATTCCAGAGAGTTCTTTAAAAGATTCCTCAAAGGTCAATTCATAGAGGGTATTTATTATTTCGTGGTCACAAACTTGACACTAAATTCACTTTTCTATAATATACTAAGTTACCTTAGAACAAATAGTTGGATTCTTTCGTCAAACTTGGTGGAGTTTCTCCTCATAGGATATACTTTCTGTTATACAAGTACTTCCTTGTGATCGCGAAAAAAATTCATCATGATTCGTTTTCAGCATAACGACAGTCTGTGCGCAGCGATTCTGGCTGAATGAATGTGTCAATTGCATTCATATTTCGTATTTAGCGTAGTACCTTCCTGCTGTCGATGCATATGCTCTGAATTTTTTAAACTTTAATACAAAGGGTACTTTGAAGATCAAAGTACATTTTGGAAAATTTCTCAAAAACGGCTCCGAATATTTTCCTTACATTTTCTGTACATTAAGTGTGATTGGCATGTATTCGATCCACATGAATGGTATTTTGCTTGAAAGTATTGTATAAAAGTAAGAAAATAATATCTCTCAGCCACGAAGTCTTATATACATATATGTTTCAGGAGACTTGAATGCCACTGAGCAGCGTAGATGTTCCGAGGGAGAATTCAACTTTAGAAAACTTCAATGGGAGGTTTTATAATACTGATAAAATTAATAGGTGAACGAAAAACCCTCTACATGTACGAAATAGCATGATCGTATGTCTACAATGAAATTACATTTATGTAACACGTTTACGCTATTTATGACACTACGATATCGCAAAATGTTGTGAAATAGTGTTGACGAATTTTTTTTACAAATACAACTACATATATAATAAATATCAAGGTAGCTCAGAGCCCGGAAACAGAGTTAGTTTTAGATATAAGTGAAGGATTTATTGATTAGTTCAGTAAGTGTTTTTTTAATTAACCAGGTACAGTATTTTCAATAAAATGCATGATTTTAAGATGGTATTCAGTAATATAATTTGTATGGATATTTTACAAACTTCATGACATTGTTCCTTTCGAGTATATCATTTAATTTCCATGCACTAAATAATTTCGTTGATCAATTTCGTAATTGCTTTATTAATTATTTGTATGATTAAAATGTTTGTGGAGTTGTATAAATATATTTATTTGTAATGTTAGTTTTACATTGTAGAAAGAATTTTTTTTGCACTACTGGTTTTAAAGGTGTGAGTGGACATTTAAGAAAAAATTGGGTTTTGAATGAAGAAAATATTTCGGTATTTTACAAGGACGGAACAGAGGAAAATTAGGAGTTACTCTCCTAGTTACTAAATATTATTTTTAAAACTTCAAATTCACCCATGAAAACTGTATTAATATAAATCAGGGTATACCTTAGAAGTGATTTGAGAAGTGAGGGAATGAGTCCCTATCTAAAGTTTGTGTGTCCAATTCCTGCGTTCAGCATGGGAATTTACTCGCCAACTAGGAAACGCAGAGTAAGAACACCATCCAGTTCGCAACCAACGCGATGTAAGACATAAAAAAATGACGGATAAATAATATCTGAAGATGTTTGTCTTGTACGGGTATAAATGTTGAACTACTGCTCCTAATCATATTTGTTTTTTGGCATCTGTGTGTGATTTCAGGGGTCATAAATTTTGTCTCATTTCAAAAACTACCTGATAGCTACTTCAAACAAATTCGCACACGCAGAAGCCACCTCTTATCAGAGACGTTATCAATCTTGTCTACGAGTGGCCGAATCCTGGTTTCTTTATCTTGGTCAAATCAAATTTACGACCTATTTACGCACGCTCGTCTCGTGTTTATATTAAGTCGTGTATTGTCTGAATCGCGATAATTAACCAAAACGTCGTAAATTTTGAAATGTCTTAGCCGCGTGCAGATATTCGTGTATGAGGAGTGTCTCAGACTAATGACTTCTCCAAGGAGCTCCTGTCTCTACAATCGGTATGTCAAGGTCGAATTGTATAACACTAATTGAATAAAATTCCCTTGAATGTTAGGAATCTACAAATTAATTTTATCCTATAGATTATCTGATTTTTATTTTGTAATTTTACAGTAAATTAGAGAACAATTTTCTGTATCAAATTAACTTTTAAAATGTAGTTCATAAGTATGAAATTATATCATTTATCATTTTCCAAATATCTGCTATCAATGTACCTTGNGACAGGTTGTGAGGTTAAAACTATTGTCAGGATCTGTCAGAACAGGAAAATGATTGCTTTAAATTAGTCACTCGTGATGATTCCTCATGTCTGCGAATTCGAAACAACAATATAAAATCTAATTTTGAATAGAGAAACAAAGAAATAGTTTATGAAGTGAACTTACACTAATGGAATCGTCGTAATTTAAAACCCCGCGATGACGTGTAAGAAAGTTCAAAATACCCTGTGCTGTAATTATAAAAATGTGTAACGAAATGATATTATTACCAAATAACTTAAGAAAAAAATTATCCTGTATTTATTGAGATGAAATTTAATCTGAAGATATTTGTGAATCAAAAAAAGAACTATTTTCACTTTGGGAAAGGTCCATAGCCAGAAATGTACTGTTTTTAGAAAAAAGATATTTTGATGTTAACTTGACAGTTAATTGTCCTTAAAATATTCCATAGTTGTTACATTGTTTATTTAATGTTATTGTATAGTTAAAATTAATAAATAATGTATTGTAAAAATAATATATTGTTATAACTATTTATTTAAAAATTCGGAAAGAGCCCAGATTCTCCAACGATTTTGAACATCTTTGCTTGGGGTATAAATTTTAAAAGAACGTGAAGCAAACTGTTGAAGAATCAGTTTCACTACTCATTTTTTAAACTTAACTACGACATAATTCACAATGTTGAAATAAAAATTGTTCACAACAGCTCGTATGTTATATTGTTAGCGAGCAATCTAAGAAATTGTTAAGTTACCATCACAGAAGAAATTCTAAAAACAGTTTGAGAGACTCGGGACTAGAATGGGGTAGGTGATACATGTCTTTGGGGTTACTAGGCAGCCCAAGGAGCGCCGTCTCAAGCCCAGGTGCAGTGTACCATGCCGCTCTCAGATCCCCGTAATCCACACAGGCAATTTGGTTGGCTTGATAGCGCGCGCACGACCCCTAAGATGCTGCGTCTGTCTCTGGCCTCTCTATAGCCAGGTGAATGAGTTCCTATTGCGAATAGAATCGTCTTCGTCAGTGTCTGCTTCCACAGTGGGAGAGCTATTGCGTGCATACCTAATGAACATTTACTACAAAAGTCATCTTTCTCTTTCAACACCCACTTCCTCGTCTGTGTCTCATTTCACTGCGTCTCCATTTCAAATGCAAATAGCTTTCGAACTCCTTTTGTCTCATCTGTACCATATAGTTTTGCTAAGCGAATGAAAATTTTAGGGAGCGGTCGAGTTTCCCACGTCGTTTTGTTGTTGTTGTTTTACGTGCTCAAAGACGGGAAAATTTAGAACTTCGTTACTCACTCGCATGTCTACGAAGATACGACTTTTCCAAAGTTGTAAATATCTAATAAATGCGAAAATGTTTAGTGGAATAGGAGTAAATTAAAAGTTAGGAATGAACCATTAATCCATTTTTCTTCCGTTTTTAACTTCCTAATCACAATTTAATTAATTGAAACTGGAAATTAAACTTATATATCTTTATTTTGTTTTATAGTAAATGTTATTAATTTCCGCATATTTTCGATGTCGGCAGAGGGAAGTAAAACATGTTGAATGTGGTCCTTGCAGTACAGTCTTGTTTGGAATGGAAGGGACTCCTCCACATAATATTTGTGAATTCTTTGACTATAAAATATTTCGTGGTGACATTAGTAAAAATATGAAATGATTGATAAGTGTCTAAAATGTGGTTATTTTCTCAGCATTTTTTCAAAGTTACTGATACGTTCCCCGCCATCGAATAGAGTTAACTCGCTTGGCATGTAGCGTATCATCTACAATTACGAGAGGATGGATCGGTTGGGACTGCTCTCAACAATGACATAAACACCATGACATCAGAATAAACATGATTTAATATAAAACTATTGGAATCATCTGAAACCAACACTCGACAAGCATGCCATGCTATCAAATACTACATGATTAACATTAATTCAAGATAACACCAAATGATAAACATTCCACTACATTACACAAGAAGCAATTAACAAAAAAAATAAAAGAATCATGACTCGCCGTGTCCCTTATCGGTCCGGCGATCATTAACCTTTGAACAAGAGGAGTCAATACATGACATCAAAAATGAAAGTGTCTGTTTGGCACACATTTACTAATATAATAAACCCGGTTGATACCCATTACACAAGAAACAATAAGAAAATAGCACATGACCACAAAGATCGAGCGTCGGATGGACGCATTCTCATATACTGAGTCGAGAAAACTATACAAGTACAAGAGGAGTCGGTATCCATCGCACAAGAAACAGTAAGAAAAGAACATGACTATACGATCAAGTGTCTGAGGGATACAAGAACTTGTACAACTCTGAGTGCTTACACAATACGTAATGAAGGTACGTGTTGCGGAGTGCTAAGATCTCTCAACACTGGCGATTTCGTCGTTTGGTTCTCCGCTCGTTCGAGAAAGATCTTTGTTCGTTTAAATTTTAACTCTCTGGAGGGGGGGACCAATCCCGTTAAGTCTCTCAAGAGGGCATGGTGGTGGTGAAATTGTTGTTTATCTGCATTGGCCGGTCAGAAATCACGCTTCGAAAGGACGGGGCCGTCATTGCCAACGGAAACGTGTTTCTGGTTGCCTAGGGCTTGGCTGCTCACACGTACAGTCCAAGAAAAATAATCAAGACTGCCCATAATTTATTACGGGCAGTCGGAGCAGCTAAATCATGAAATAAATATATAATAAAAATGAAAACAGGGATTTTCCATTGCCCACCATGCAGTACCGTAACATTACTAAAATTCTAATGTGAAATTTTTATAATATGTATGTACTTAAATTATTACCCTTCCATGTTTGTTTTAAGAATTAAGATCAACAGTTACATTCAGCTACATCTCCCGCCTTATCGACTATAATTACTAATCTTCAGTATTGAACCAGGTTTTATTTTACTCAGACATTGAGTGTCTCCAACGACAAGTTTTGATAGTATTTTCATTACATATAAAATCTGTATAGAATCAGCTTGAGCTTATGAATTTGTAAAAAGTAATTGTTGGTTATTTGGACGAGAATAATTTGTAAAGAATACAAATGTGAATG
>NNCF01127844.1:73410-91818 GCA_002313205.1 Laupala kohalensis | reverse complement strand
AAAAAAAAAAAAAAAAAAAAAAATTCAGTGTAGTTGTAGAAGGAAACACGTCAAATACAAGTCGAAGTATGTTAAATGGGAAGATGTTATCGTCGAAAGCAAGAAGCTAATGAGACAAGGCAGACTACAAACAATCGATAGATTACTCTACTACATCACACACTGTAACACACTACTGAAAAACCAAGAAACTAAAAATTAATAAGTTTAGTAATACGTTAAAATATTTCGAACCGGATTATGCATAGGTGGTTGTTCGGATGATGATGATGATGATAAACGCTGGTGAACATGTGAACTCCTCTTTAATTTCCTTCATACATTAGGGGGAAATCACATTAAAATTGCATCCGTCGAGAAAGACGACCGTCTGCAAATGCTCTTCACATGTCCCTTCCATCGCTTTTGTAACTCCGAGTGGTGGGGGGTGGGGACATTGCGGTGACGCTCGCAGCGCGTCTTTCTTCTGTTTCGCGTGATTGATGTGGCGGTGGAGGTGGTGGCGAAGGGGATAGGGGGACAGTACGCGAGAGAGCAGGGACATCCATCATGCACCGCTTTAGAATCGAGCGACCCGCCTCCGGAGTTGGTCTCAATAAACTCTCATAAATAGAGAAAGGACGAGAGAGGAAATACGGAAATAGAGGAAGCTAAGTTCAGGAAGCTCTAAAGGAATGAGAGTGAATATCAAAGAAGGGTAATAGTGGTATTGAAATTTAATTTCGGGGATTCTAATTATTGTCATAACTTAGTTCGGTCCCATTCCCCCTTCCTATTTGCGGCTTCTACTCGGTTTCTCTTCAATTCCTAAAGGTATATACAATACCAAAATAGTCACAGTTTTGCATTTCCAGTCTTTACTTGTTAAGACAACCCATCTTCTCGTTTACTTTAGAAGTTTAATGAATAGTTTTTATTTTCCTTCATGGGCAGTCAACAGAGCAGTCTTTATAAATACTCAATGTAAGGCCTATTATTTTATATTACTAATGTGTGGATATCCAACACTAAATGTACCATGAAATTTTGAAATTACTAGTCCTAAATTTACTACTCGTGACCTTAGTTTGAAACAAATAAATAGCACGTAGATTTAATTAATCTACAATACTTTTTTTACTTTCTCATAATCGTAGTATATAGAAAGTTTTGTAATCGTGAGAAAATCGAAAGCGAGATTTCGACGGAAATATCCGTTTTGGCGATTCTCAAAACGTGGTTTTTGACATAACGTTCGTCCGTCTGTGCGCAGCGATTTTGAGTAAAAGGATAGATCAATTTAATTCGCATTTCGTATTTACGGAAGAATTTACTTGTTGTCGATGCACGTGCTCTATTTTTTTTATTTTTTTTACAAAAGGCACTTTAAGGGAAGGCCAAAGTACTCTTTTCAATGTTTCTCAAAAACGATTCCAACGATTTTGCTTAAATTTTCTGTACGTAAAGTACAATAAGTATGCATTACATTCGCATTAGCTGTATTTCACTTCAATGTTCGGTATAGACGCAGTAAAATAGTTTCTGTCTGATACACGTACACATTAGTTCAGTTTCAAGAACCTTGAATAATATTTATCAGTGTAAATGGACCAAGCAGTCGTAAACGAAAGTGAAAGATATGATAATGATAAAGAAAACGCACTGCACAGGAGTATAGGAGGTCCGCAAACGCACTGCAGATACGAAAATACATCAATTTCTGTCAACAACGATATTTATATATGTTTCGAAATAATATTCTGAATATTTGTTTTACTTTCAAATTTCAAATAATAGACAGTAATAAGTTCATCTAGCGACTTTGAGCATGAATAGAGAACTGGAAGACATCCAAACCATAGAAGACAACGCCAGAAATGACCCTTTCCCTATATAATTTTTTCTCACTGTATGCTGCTGACGGAGAAATATATATGAGAAAGTGTGTGCAACGGTTTTGCACCACTAGTTTACTTCGAGCATGATCGTCTGTTCAATATAAAAACTATAGTAAATTAGTTTATTATCCTCAACGTGGTCATATGCAGTTTGTAACTGCTTTTTGACAATAAAGTTTATTTATTACATATAAGAGAATAATTTGAATATGTGTAAGGGTAAACGAAGAGCCTTCAGAGCCCTGAAACGAATGAACATGATTGGATAAAACTCATTTCTAATATACTTCGGTATGGAAATACGAGACAGGTTATTTTATTCAGGGTTATGAAAATTGAATTAATTAGCATTGCGTCAATCTCGGCAAACATATTGCCAACTTTTTCTTTTTTGATTACGTAGTGCTTGGTTCTCACGTAGTGACTCTAGCGTCCGAATTAGTGGCCCGATGTTCTGTGATTGAGGATTGAACTGAAAGAGAGCTTTTGAGAAAATATATTATACAGTACATCATGACGCTTTCGGTAAATGTTGTGGGGAAAGTGAACTGAGACCCGTAAAATTCAAATAATTTTCGACATAATTCAGGATGCTTCTTTAAAATTCACGGACTGAATGGAAACCTACTAGTCATTGGGAAGAACTCAATAGAAACGGTTTTTTTAAACACAGGCAACGGATTTTTGCAACGGTTTTTCAACAAAGCCTTCACAATCATTTTCTTTCATAATCTCCTAAATTTGAATCTTTTTCGCGGAAGAATGGACTACATTTTACGTGTAGTTTCTGCTTCGTGACACACGTGGATGGCAATAAGTACTCCTTCCTTTGAATAAAAAATAAATACATCCGATTTTCGTTGTCTTAAATCTTTACAAGACTTGAGCAAAGAAACAACTGTATTAAAGGAGGAAAATTGAAATAGTATTCTCGGACAGTAAGCGAGTCGTTTGAAACACAAAATTATCTTTAATATGATTGAGACATGGTTTTGTTCAATGAAATATATTTTCCTTCGTGTAAAGTTCCTCCAGTTATGAGCGAACAATAGAAATCAGTCTGTAGTGTAAGATTATAATTTGATCTCTCTATCTAGCAGAGTGATTTTTTGGTCACAAAACATTTAATATTTTTGCATCGATTTCTTTAGTTCAGCCTGTTTCTCAAGAGAAAATCATTTGTACCCCTTGTAGTTCTATGTTATTCAGCTCAAAATATTCTGGATTATTTAAGTAAACAGTGGAAGAGCAAAATATTTCCAACTATTTCAAGTTGTTGTTTTCTCCTCCTCTTGAAAGTCTAATCCTAAGCTCGCATCCTTTCCTCCAAGAAACGCAGACACCGGGACTGCAGGGAGATGCTGGCGCGCACGGAGACAGTCCTTATTGAAGACATGCTCATCTTTTTAATAAATCCCTCACCAATAACAACGAGATCCCTGTTGAATAATTTGGAAATCCGTTGGAAAGCCGACGGCACGTTCTCTATCAGTTAATGCCGCCTCTAAGCCTCGCAGCTTGGAGCGAGGAGAACCCAAGACGCCGCCGCGGCAAGAGGTGACATCTTGCGACGACACCCTCTCCCCACCCCTTCGCCCCAGCCCTACCGCACACTGGGTCACAAACAACAATGCTCGGGGAGAAAAGATTCTCTCACTACTTCCCATTAATTACGCTATCATGAAACATTTACACTAGTATTTTTGTTTCAATTTCGTTTCATTGTGCATCAATTGAACTCACCCAACGTGACTCGGGGATTTGAAGGGGTCTTTTCCCGACAGCTTCACACTCTTTCACGCAGTGTGATATATATGTCGCAGAATGACCATAAACCGGGAACCACGTAAATCAGCTTTTCCCCATCCTGTCCCGGATTTTTCTCCTGTTTTCCTTGGGGTTGTGGCAGATTTCCTATTGACATTAATATTTTTCAATGAACAAATGATACTTATTGTATGTTAAGATCTCGGGGGAGCCATGTATATAACTGTAGTGATGTACACCAGAAAACAGCTTTCTCGATATGTATTTTGGTCTAAAAACTCGCATCTCAGTGCGAATAGAGGCGACCACGTATCCCGTACACATTTCGTCCGTCCTCGTCTGCATGGTAATATAATGTTAGTGTTTAAAAACGACAAATTAAAAGAGATCTTAGTGATAACACATCAAAAAGATTCCACTAGTCACAAAATAATACACTTAAAAATACATCGACAAATTTAACTTTTTAAAGTTATCACGATGTTTCGGTGTACTCTTTGTTATCATCGTCAATTGAAATAAAACATCTCTGAGCGAAAGCCCCAGTCAAACAGAATGGATCACGGGGACAAGACAAAACCAAGGTTGTGGGCGGGGTAAAAATCCAAAGAGCATATACATTAATTGGAAATTATAAAACATAAACGAATAACGCATTCTAAGACAGAAAATGTTATGTTAGCTAACTTTGAGGTCTCATTCTGTAGATTAATAGTGTTACTTGTATTTTGTACAAGAGCAATTTAACAAGTTAACATAAGTTCTATGTGTTTTTAAGTGTATTATTTTGTAATTAGTGGAATCTTCTGCATGTATTTCAACAAACTACACTAAATTGTCACACACTTTTTTTCTAGAACTTGTCTGGCCTTAGGAATTAATAAAGGGCTCGATATCTTTACCGCAAATGATACAGTCATAAAATTCCAGTGTTCTGCTAGGAAATGAAAATATTCCAACATTCTCCAATATTGAAACTAGCTGTGATATTCGAATATATCCTTCAATTTGCTTTGTATATGTAATAATTTGGTTTTATTTCTATTGATTTTAAATCCTTTTTTATGATTCATACTTTGAAACTTATCAAACTCATTTTGTAAAATTTGTGATGCCATGTTTTGGTTTCTGTTCAATGAAATGATTATGTTATCGTCTGCATAAATGAAGAATTTACATTTTTCAAAACATTCTTTAATATCATTTACATATATAATGTACAGCAGTGGTGTCAAATAACTTCCCTGTGGGATACCTTTATCTAATTTGATGCTGTCACTATAATTATTCTCTAATTTAACTTAGTACAATCTTTCACCAAAAGATTTACTGTATTTTTGTTAGTTTGATATGCAAATTGTTCATCTATGATGATTTTGTATTTTTCTATGTAATATGTTAATTTGATCGAAATATATTTTTCAAAAATCTTTCCTATTGAATTTAAAATCGAAATTGGTTTATAGTTATCAGAATTTAGAAAAGAACCTCCTTTATAAATTGGTCTTATAATTGTCTGCTTAAGTTTACTTGGAAATTCTTCTGTTTGTATACTATTATTAATTGTATTTGTTATTAGTTGAATTAGTATGTTTGCATTTTCTTTAAAATGTTCGATTTTTATATAATCTGTTCCTGGCACTTCGTTGCTGTCCATTTTCAAAATGATTCTTTTTATTTCCTCATTATCTACTTCTGGCAGGTAAAAAGAGTATATAATAATAGAGTGGTAGAAGAGCGTTGTCGTAGATGTTGTCTGACCCTGAAAACGATCGATCATATTGTTGGACGCTGTTCATTACTAGCTGGAACAATATCTCAAGAGACATAACGATGTCGCCAAGATCAGCCATCAGAAAATCGCTTTCTCAAAGGGGTTAATATGAGAGGAGTGCCCGTATTACATGTACCAACCCCTTCAAGTACTTGAGAACGACCGCACTAAAATATACTGGGGTCGGTCAATTAGAATGACAATTTTAGCTAATAGACCAGACATCATATATAAGGACAAGTAAAAGAGGTGTGCCTTTTTAATTGATGTGACCATCCCGCTTAATCAAAACCTAAGGACAACTCAAGCTGGAAAAATCAAGAGTTCTTGGGTCCTGGGATCCTAGGATACAGAAGTCCGTTTCGATTAACACGTGCCACATAGAAAGTTTCTATCTCAGTTATAACAGGGACCTGGCAGATTGCTTGTACTTCATTACAATCAGCCATCCTGTTAGAATGTGAAAAAGAAAAGGATAATAATAATCATCATCATCATCTTCTGGGTGATGCGTAGGTATGAATATTCGTGAATTCCTCCCACTGTATTCCATAGGAAGAATCCTCGTCCCCCTTCTTCGGGCGCATCACCTCCTCGCCTCTTGAAAAGCGGGTGTCGCGCGAAGCGTTGAAGCTAGCGAGATTAAACGCAGGTATTTCTGTGGCTTCTGCGACGGAAAAAGACGCGGCAGAAGCTCCGCTGATTAGTGGAGTCTTTCTCCAGGATAACACGCCGGATATAAAGGATTCCGTCTGCGAAAGGAAGAAGGCTGGGAGGGATGGGGATAAGAAGGAGCAGTGGCTGATGGACACCATAATAGCAGTTAAACAGTTACGAATTTGTTATTAAAGGACGTAATAAGGAGCTGCACATCTTTAAACACATTGAAATCAAAATTAAAATCTCACCTTTTGCCAAAACATGCACCAGGGGTTCCCAAACGTATCCACGTCGTGGCACCCTTAAGAGAATTAGAATTTTCTCACGATACCCTCGTCATACAATATCTATCTGTGGTATATTATTATGTGTATATATGAAGAAGAAACTAGAGAAGTGGTAAGGACATAAACATTATTAATAAAATTCATATTTTAAATTTATGCAGGTATTTAATTATAATCGATAGGAAAACATTAATAAAATTTAATTAATAATAAAATAACCTTACAAATGCTCTTGGTAAACGTGCGTTTTTCTTCAGTATGACGGATGAGCCTGCTGCTAACTGCACAATAGTTCAAATCGCGGAGTGAAACTTGATACAGCAACTCTCATTTCTTTTTCGACATTAATTTTCGAATGATTTTCGCTCTTTATCACAGCAACTGCTGAAAATCCAGCTTCGCACAGATATGAAATCGCAAAGGAAATGAGAACCCTCATCGCTTTTGCATTTAGAATTGGATACTCGATTTTTATAGATATCCAAAACTCCGTCAAATCCAAACAAGCGAATTTTGTTTTCAGGCTTTTATCGTTTGATTGCTCAATCAGATTTTCTTCTTGTGAAGTGAATTCTTTTGGAGCTTTCTTTTGGGGCAAGGAATAGATCCACGCAAACTTCTTGGTTTGGTATTCTGGGAAGTACTTAGCGAACCAGTCACCTAGTTGTGACCATAGAAATATGCTACCTACTGGAACGCTGAGTAATACGGGGATCAGCGGGCGAACTCGAGCCTGCTACCAAGCCACCCCCCCCCACTTTAGTCGGGGGTACTGCACAAAGTTGCTATCACATTGCGTCGTCCACCGCACCAACAGACACGTGTGTCATTCGCAGAAATTAATATTGTGCGAAGTGATGTTATCTCCTTTCTTTCACTTGATCAAGACAGCAATTATCATCGTTAATTAATATGGTCAACACGTGTATAGCCTACAAATGCAATTACTCTTTCGCGAAGACGATTATCATTCCATAAGTAAGTAATATGCAAAAGAATTGGTCTTCACTGTTGAAACTTCACTATCTTTTAAAATTGTACATTTGCCAGCACAGAAATACCAATTTTATTATATGTTAAGTAACTATTTAAGTTCCTAAACCATGATTACATTGTTGTAGTTGAGTAGATTGTTGATATTTTACTAAACGAATGTAACGATTTATTCGAAAAGTTTATCCTTTACATAAAAAATAGGTTTCTTTATTCTCAAAGCAGTAAATATAGTAATTAATATTCAGGTTTATTTTAAGATTTCCTCGAGATCCTGGCCTTGAAAAGAAATGGATAATAGCTACGAAAAGGGTTTCATACCTTCCAAATATTCATCTATCTGCTGTTCTCATTTTGAAAAAGCTCTTTTGAGGAAGGAGGAATCATTTAAAATAATTTTATTTTAAATTCGTTCCTACAATATTTGATTTTTCACATCATCTTCAGACATCACAAACTAAACGGTGGAGAAAAATTGCAAGATTTCCGATAAGATTACTTAAAACGAATTCATAAAAACATTTCTCGAAAAATTGTCTCTAAAAATATATTTCGTACAGTAAGTGACATCAAATTGATAATTGTAGTCTACTATTTACGTTTATTTCTATATCTTCTATCTTTTTATTTTGTGAGCTGAAAAACTAGCGCAATAAATGTTGTGAACAGTCGTATATCGTATAATATAGTTAATAATATCCAATTGATATATACATTTTAAATGAACTTATCATTTTTAACTATGGATTTATTATATTTAACGCAACATATTACAATTAATGAACATCTTGCGTGTGTGCGTGGAAACTGTTTTAATATTTGGCTAACATCAGATAGTAAGGAGCAATTAATTATATTTTTAGTAGTGCAGTCCAAATTCATTTCCTTTCATTTATTCTATCAATTGATCGTTGGGATCAGGTTGGGATTCTGAGCCATGTGCCGGATTCTTCGATTGATGGTGTTGTTCGACAAAGGAATATTCGCCGAAAGTTTCCCTGCATTTTGTATCATTATATTATCTATGTCCACAGCAGCCGGTAGAATTAATTCCTCAGCATTAGTGTGACCTTTTCGCTCCTCGCTACTCTATATGCCACCTTGAATGACGCCAAGAAGGCATTTTTTGGCACAGACGCTTGCTTGGTAAAAACATTCTTTTGTTGGTGCATATCTTTCATTTTTCTCGAAAATATTCATGTGTTTTATTAGCTATGTTGGGATGCGTTGCTTGAAGGTGCCGCCTCAATTTATTTGGAAACGCGCTCTCGGATGATAAAACTTTAGAACAGATCACACACTGCGGTCTCTCTTCATCGTTGACTTCTATTGAAGTGAAGACAAAATCAGAGTAGCTGTCTTCGTATTTGCGATATTTATTCCACGCACGTGACATCCGGTCATCTTTAGTAGTACCTGCATTACTGTTTTGTTTTTCTCATCAATAGTCTATGCATTTTTATGAAAACTATCTATACAGCTTTCTTAAAACAGGACATGCACAGCGACCACTAGCGAGATAACTTGAAACGGGAGTACCTGCCCCAATAATCAGACGACGTGAGCAGGCGGAAAGTCAACAATGAAACGTCTCTCAATAACTCAATTGATTATATGGTTGATAACTAAATTTCATTCCATGAATACGTAAACGTATTATTAGATATCATAATTTAATATTATTTTCAATTGTTGTTGTCGGATTGCATAAATAGTAAATAACGCCAATTTAACCAATACGAAATGATCTATCAACTCCAAAGTTGTGTATTGAAGCGAAAAGTTATGTCTGCTTTCTACGTATTTTAATCTTCTCACAGCAAGTCCATTTCTCTCGCTGTTTGATTATCTCTCGTATTTCCACCGTTATTAGATGAACAAACCAAATAATACATATTTACGTGTGTCAATATATTCGATTGGATTGAATCTCCTTAAGTCGATTTCTTTTTGCCCCTCTTATGGCTCAGGTGGTAGCGTCTTTGCTCTTCACTAAACATCCCGGGTTCATTTCCCGGTGGGCCGAAAAAAAATTATTTTCACATTAATGTCCCAGTTCATATAGCTGTGAAAAGCGAACCATTCTTCCTCTATCCACCTCCTCCTAGTATCAATAACTCCACGTGGGCCAAATTGTTGGTAAATCCAGCTAACAGGTCCACCTACTAACAATAGTCTTCTACACAACTCCTACATCCTATCGCTCCATGTAGATAAGCTTCAATAGCACACTACATTTCCCATTTACAAATACTTCAATAATAAAAAAAAGTCGACTTTAATTATATGTCGTGAGAATGGTATATTATTGAAGTACTGACTTAAATACCGAATGTAAATTATTTCACACAACTTTAAAGTTCGAGTATTTTTGTCCTTTTGATTTTCTTACGCTTCCGTAAAGCGGAATGTTATACATCGAATATTTTCAATTCTGTTTCGTTGTGGATATTTAAATATTTTATTATAGTTTTTATATTATTATGTGATGTAACATTGTCTAGTATATTTCGTTTTTGTAGTTTCTATTATGAATTCAAATTTCAGTGGAAAGGCGGGAGAGCAGGCGACTTCCACTCATAGAAGCTTAATTCAATTCAAATTTGAAAATATAAAAATTATATGTACACAGAATAGTTCTAGAAAGTTTCGACGTTTAGCTCTTTTATCGACTAGGCCCTTAAGAATTATCAAGTGAAAATTGTGTGGTCAGAACTGACAATGTAATGTGTGTACTATGTTTTTTAAAACTGTTTCTTGCTTTTGTGTTTACCTTCACTTAATTGCACTTTATTTTTGTTAAAGTTAATGGATTAATTGGCACGTACAAAGATATTGATTTTATCTACATGTGTCTCAAAAATTTGTGAACAAGAAAGATATTTTCATTAAAGAAATACCCACTGAAATTGCTTTTAACTGTGGAATTATATCAGCAAAATTCATCAGACAATCAACATCAAAAGTTATTTCATTAACAACGGTTTGCATTTCTGGCATATACTTTCTAGATATTCTCTAAATTCCTAGAACTATAATTTTAGTGTAGAAAATAGTATTTTAATTCAATATATTTTATTCATTCCATTGATTGGTACAATCTTTATGAGAAATACATCATTCCTTTAATGCTACTCAAGTCATTTGTACCTCCAATGATTTTTTCAGACATTCCTTGCTCATAAACTACCCTAATTTTGATAGTAATGGATTTGTATCTCTAATTATATACTACCCTTTAATTGTCAAAACAATTACAATCTGTTAAATACTTGACTAACGCACGTGGACCGATAAGGTCGTAATTGACCTACCGGGTAGCAGTACTCGTCTCTCCGTCCTACCGCTGGAGACGACTCTCCACTCCATATTATAAAGGTTCAAAATGCTTTGAAAGGGCTCGAAAAAGAATACTACGTCGCGCGAGAAAAATCAATGGAAAGAAGGAGAAGAACAACAATAAAAGCACTAGGATAAAGATCGATGCTTACAAGAATGCTTAAGAGAGAGAAACATTTTGCTTTATCTTCGCCTTCAAAGACAAGTTGTTGCTTCTGAAATAGAACACGTAAATATTCAAGAACATTTTCTGCGACTTAACCGAAGTAGGTAGTTTTGTGTTCTGAAGTTAGCCACAACCAACGAATCGATATATTTAAACTCTTTCAGCAATTTTCAATCTTTAATTCCAAGAGTTTAGCAAGTTAATTGTTAAAAATTAACTAATTGGTTTAAGACAATTCATAAGAAAGAAGACTGAAAGTCAATCTACCAGAATGTGCATGATGTATGTGACAAAAAACTAAGATATTCCAAAATATTCGACAGAAAGTATAGAAGATGTTTTCAATTACAATGCACTAATTTTCCTGTCAATGGTCACAGTTTGCCTCCTTATTTTCAATTAAATACGAGTAAAAACATCATCTACCCATGAATTCTGTTCGAAAACATTATGAGTCTAAATTTATTGTGCTGAGTAAACTTTTTTTTTTCAGGTTATCCCGAAAACTTGATGTTGAAGTGAACTTACCACAAATTCAACGCTTACAGTAATTTTTCTGTTTTGCTAATTGTAAGTACACGACCTCTAAACAAATTACTTTTTCAATTACAAGTCAATTTTATTAAATTAGCTTAGAGGTCAAATAATTCTTAATTTCTATAATATTTCATTTCTAGGGCGTCAATTACTGCGCTGGGGTTCCCCCCTATAAATCCAATCATCCCTTACTGGTGTTGGCAGAGCAGATTTCCACCAATGCCTCTGAATCCTCCTAAGAACTAAGGACCACAGTAATTCCACGCCCAAACCCCTCCATTCGCTTTCATCCTCTCCGTCGCTATCCACGTTCTCTCCTCCCCCTATTTATTTCCTTTTCTTTTACGTGACATCTATCTCGTCACTAGACTTGTTTTGCGAAATCAGTCTACTTCGCTTTGACTCTGAAGAACTAGTGTGAATAATCTCACTTTCCCATTCCTCACCTCCTCCGTTCCCTCTCTTTGTCTCCTCCACACACCCAATTCTTCCTCCAGGCATCAGCAATCCGATGCTTCAACACCTTAGCTTCGCCGGCGCGGCGGGCGCTCGAGAAAGCTTCTTAATTGGCAATAGCGGAGCCGGTAACGGCGGCCACTCTTAAGTGGCTTTGCCGTCTTACGAGAAAGGGCCCCGCGCTCAGACTGTAAGGCCCCGCGTCACTGCATTATTCCCAACCCAAACGTCGAACTCCATGATGGCCTGATCCGGCGACATTAGGGGCATTAATAATAGCTGGATAGCTCTAATGGGATCGCCGTAGAGGCCGCGTTGGCTGCGATCTAACATCGCGGAGAGGAGGCTGATATACGACGCATATGCTTCATATTGTGTTCAATTAGCTCAGCTCAATTGGTTTGTTAACATGCCTTGTTTCACTTCATTAATGCGAGTGTATTGATTCCTCCATGTTCAGATCTATCATACTATTGTATACCAAAGAAAAGAAATATGAATTCTTGAAGGTGGTAAATGTAAAACCTCCAGCGCCCGGGAACAAATGAACAATACACACGGATGGAGGAAGCCCTGGAAACTTTGTCACCAATCTATTTGCTTTAATATTAGAAAAAGATTTTGACAATAGTAATGCGTTTAACATTAAGGACACAACGTTAATACAGGTAAATTGTCTTAAATATACACTGTAGCTGTGTGCGTTTTTTTAATTTTTTGTTCTATCTGCTTTTTGTTTGTATAGTATAAATAATTATAAATATTATGTTATTTATGTTTACTGAATGTTGATGTGCTTTTGGAACTAAATATCTTGTAACCATGTAAATACATTTACATTATTGACGAAACGTTGTGTTACAAATCTGCGAAGAAAAGTCGCATTACTGAATATAGTCAGTGACAAAATGGTAGAAGAAATTGATTTATTATGAAATAGTATATACTTAGTATTTATTACATTCTCTGCAAAAGTTTGCCACTTTTTTCATTTCATTGACAGACTGTTTCTTTGTGCAAATTTCCTTGTTTTGTTTATCTTGCATGTTTTTTGTTTGTTTGTTATCAACATGTTTATTTTATCTGTTCGGTAAACGTATTCTGATTCACAATATCTATGGGGATTCAGGGTTATTATTTACGAAAAGAATTCAAAATCTGACGTGAGTAAAGTCTCCGGAACTCTACTAGTATTAAAATAAAATGTGATCATTCAAGAGTAATTTTTGGTACATTCTTGCATAATGAGAAAACTTACTTGACCAATTTCGTGAGGAGCACTATGTATAAGAGTTCACTAAAAATAAAAATAGAAAAACGTACTAAATTGTTACAAGGACTCACATATTGTTGTGTATCCAGAATAATGATAAGAAAGACTAATTAACATGTACATTATGATAGGTTTTTAGTATATGGTATTTCCGACTGTAAAAAAAGTGTCACTGACGTGTCTGATACTTACTTCCCCAGTAACATTTCACTGACTGCAGAAATTTGACATCATTTGTTTAAATGCGTGAATTTGAGATCGTGAATTCCAAAACTCTAAATGCACTACTGACATGAAGTTTACAGAAATTTACCAATTCATGATTCTCTACTGTCAAAAGTCTCCGTAAACTTTAGGTTCCTTATCATGTATTGAAAATGGTCTAATATAGAGACAAAGAACTTTATTAATGAATCAGAAGTAAGTGTCTTGATAGTAATGTCTCAAGAAATAAGGTGGTGAATACTGAAAATACAAATCAACATAAATTAAACCCTTGTAAAATTAAAGTAATGTCTATTAGAGTATTCGTTGTGTCAGACATGATTATTTAAGGATGTGCGTAAATTACTATTGATTTTCGAAAGATCTTACAATATATAACAGACCTTTTATTCATTTTAACAAAAAGTGATTCAATTAATTACTGAGTGATTATCAGAAGTTTTCACCGCATCCACTGCGGGACGGATGATGGCACTGTTAATATTATTTCAAAAAAAAATTATTGAATATTATTTCAAAAAAAAATTATTGAATATTTTGGGAGTGTTTGATTTAAAATTAGAATATGTTAACTGACGTATAGTTAGTGAATTCTTTTGTCATGACTCCTAACCATGAGGCTGTAGTAGTTAACACGCTTAACAGATCACATGTGATCATAGTTGGAGTCACACAATAGATTAAAAAAACATTTTTATCAAAACATTTCTTATGAAATCTGTCAAATTTTGATCAGTCAAATCAGCAAAGTTTCATCCCAATCGTGCCCAGACTTCTTTGAAAGGATTCCCACTTCGTGTATTATGCTTCCAGATCTTCTTCGTGAGTCATTGTCATTAAGTTGAGATTACGTTGGATGAAAATTGGAAAAAATAAATAAAAATAAAATAAATCGTTTGTCAGAAGTCGTGCGAGTTTTTACGAAGTTGTCAGAACTAATCAAATACATTGATGTAATGAGCATGGTTAGTTTTATGTCAACTTCTTGGTTCGAATTCACACGAAGTCGTGAGACTGAGTCGTATGTGTTCAAGATATTTGATTTTTCATCTGTTTCGGTACGAAATACAACCTGTCTTTCATTTTTACATTTTATGACAGAAGAGTCCAAAAAATATTCTAATTCAATGGTCTTCATTTTTCTTTTTGTCCCACTGAAAACTGGATTCTCGTACGATTTCGCACGAACGCTGTTTCCACTCCATTAGTACAATTTCTATCAAATTTTATTCTTGAGGTTTCTCACGAATTCGTACGAACACAATTCTGATGCCCTACTTGCGATCCCCCTCCTCCCGGCCGCAGCATACTTGGAGCCTCACAAACCCTACTTCAACTAATGCCCGCTTCCCTCGCGCTTTGATTCATGTGAGCGTGAATCCACTTGAGCAATCGCTCAACGTCGTGTGTGATTAGTGAGAAGAGATGCAGGGTGTATGCAACGCATCGCCTCTGTTTGCTTTGGCGTCGTGCTTCAACACTTCAACGAGAGCGCGTCGTCGTCGCCAATAATCTCCGCGTTGCGACCACCACGCCCGCATCCGCTGCTTTGAGGATCTTCTTTTCTCAAGGATTACATAAATTTGGAGAGGGTTTGACCTCTCCACCTGCTACGTCATAGTCGACGTTGATTTAGACCGGCGCTGTACAACTTATCACAGCTCGCGGGTCATTTTCTATACACTTTCGACAGATCGCACCGGCACAGGATGGGTGGGGTTAGGCAAGATGTTGTCCAACGAAAAAAACTAATGAGCCATATTTATTTATTTGTAACGCGATATTTTGATTCTGAGCAAAACAGTTATATAATAATAGTATTTTTCTGTATTTTTAAAAGAATTTTCAATACGTAGTATTTTAATAATCTGTTTCTAATTGTTACGAATGACAGGGTAATTCCTGACACAATTTTATATTTTCTCTCACCAATACATTCCATATCAGTTCTGATAGCTTAGATTTATTACACAAAGTTTTTTCCCCCAATGTTTGATGAAAAATTTTATGTAAAATATACTATAAATGGAGGGTCGTAGAAAACTTTTGTCGGACCGCATATGGCCACAAGTTGAACTGCGCTCATTTAGACTGCACTATAATGACGGCGTTTTGGATGCGATTAAAATTCCTTAGCCTTAGAATGACCATAAGAACACAATGTGTACATACAATTGTTGTTTTTAAATTAATTTTTTTCTGTGATTTCTTTATGTGACTGTGAAGTGTTTATTCATTCCTTGTGTTTTTAATGGAATCATTTTTCGTTTTGCCCTTATCCAGTCTCCAATGCACAGTTGTAGGAAAGTTCTCGTGCGATATAATCTTGCTGAGAAATATACTGATATCTTTGTATGTTCGTTTGCTTGCTTGTAGAACATTGATTCTGTGGAAAGGCTATGATTCCTGTCATATGACATGGTATGGCAATTTCAGTTAAATGACATGTAAAATACTGATCCAGCCATTTAAAAAATTGATAGTAAAGTGATACGTAGTTAATTTTATGTAATTAACACTTATTACATATTCACGAATACTTTTGTATTTAATTTGTGTTTCATGTGAAAGGTTATCAATTAAGTGCTTTAAATGTTGTTATGGGGTTACCGGTGATATGATCTGTAATTAAAATTTAATTATTTTCCTACCAACATTTTGGCAAATTTTTTGCAGTTACGATGGCTGATGCTGGTAAAAGTATTCTCCGTGTAATAAATATCAAAAACATACAATAATTGTATTTTTATCATGGATAATGTACTAAAACTTTTTCAGAATTTTACTGATGACACAAATCTGTGTTCTTGTGATATCAGTCGAAAAAAATTCATGTGTAAAGAGTTCGGAATATAAGTACCGCTTGCATTATATAGAGTGCTTCCAGTTTTATAGTGATTATAATAGATCGTGAAAAATGCATTTTCTACTCTCCATATTTTCCAGGTGCAATCGTACCGCTTCAAATGCTTATTGCTGAAACAACTATACTGCGCAATTGCATTCGTTCATTTCATATTCAAACAGTCAGCCATGCCATTCCAAGACGCAATTTGATTGTCACGGGTTAAAGAGATTAGGAGTCGTACCTTTCCTCGTTAAACAGGAATCAAGATTAGCTTTTAAGTCTAAAACTACTTCCATTTTACCACACGAAATTGTCATTGCGTGCGTGTGCCTTACTATACGAAATTGAGGAATTTATGTTCTTGACTTGATTAGGTGTTTACAGTATATATTAATAATATTGCGATTTGCAGAATTAGACATAGATTTTTAATAGTTATTAACTTTCATTTTGCTTTGGAAGACCTTTATTTCCTTATTCAGGCTTTTCATACAAACGTTGTAATAAGAAATTTATATATTCTTCGAGATCCATTATTACGTTGTTTCTAATATTAGAAAAAAGTTATAATACAATTCTACTCGTGTATGAGACTATGTTAGATCGCTTTTCGATCCTTAAATACCACGTGATCAAAATCGTCGGAGGAAAATCTAGAAATGTACTTACAATTATTGCTTGCTTCCTAAATTAGGAAAACCAGCATCACTTAATGCCTTTATATTTTAAGAGAAATATAAAACATCAGTTTTACCGGATTTTTTTTTTCGATTCAAATTTATTTTCACTACATCCAAAGATTTTGATATCCTTTTTCGTAAAATTTTTACAATAGTCTTAAAATACTGTCTTCGCTAACATTTTCGGTGACTCATCACATGTCACTGGAATTATTTCACTGTTTCTGACGGAAACATAATACTCTCCCATGATATATTTTCTCGTGTAAATGAATAATAAGAACCTTTTCTTGAATATTTCAACGTTCATCTAAAACAATCTGTTAAGTAATAAAGCTAATACAAAAAAGATATTGGTAGCAAAGTAGTATTATCAAATGTGCAAGTGATCTTAGCTTTGCTTTATAACCGTTAAATTGTATGATGCATAACAACATTAGTCACCTTTCTATGTATTTCTTTATTTTATTTAATCAGATGTCTGGATAGATCGACCCACGCCCAAAAGATGAACATTGCATTATATGAGACTTGTCGGAAAATCACTTGGTGTTTGAAAAACTGATTTTATTAGCGAATATAGCACCACCGGAAATACAAACTGATGTAGTTTGAAGGATGGAAGACATATAATATATGGATGGATACTGACCATTCTCATCACCATTGAAATCCAGGTTTGGGAAGCATTCAGAAGATCTGGATAAATCATGAATGGGAATGTGGACAGCCCAACTAAGAGAACTAACGAAGTGTATGAAACCGACAGAGGAATTTAACTACTTGTTATCAATGTAGTAGGGCGATCGAGAAAATCTTAAAATTCCATGGCAGAGAAAGTAAGATGCACGACTTACAAATTTTTTTTTATTACGAAATGTTCCATAATTTTAAAATTTTCAATCAATTTTTCCAAACTAACATTTTTTTAAATTTCAATATTTTCTTTCGACTATTTATATAACTTTTAAATGTCTGAAACCAATTAGTATGAAACTTTCTCTGAATATTATTAACTTACTCCTATTTGTTTTAATATATTATTGCATTTATTATGAAGATCATTTTTACCTGTAGCTACATATCTCCTGTATCTCGATTTTAGGCCACTGAAGATGACATAAGTTGTCGCTTCTACTACAATTAACGTCCATTATATAATCTAATTAAATAAATAATGAAAGAGTTACGACCTTTTATATAAGCTCTATTCACAAAATATATATTTTTCGTCCATAAATGATCGTACGTCTTTCATTGTTAATTTAATAAGCAGTCGGAAGCCGCTTTGGCAAAATAAATATTTTTTGCGGCAGACAATAACTTGCATTTTATTTTAAGTTAAAACCGAATACACCACCATTACCAATTATACATAGACTGGGATAGTTTATGTAGACTAGGGTGGAAAGAAAGATTGAGGTTGGAAGATGCGAAGAAAATCGTGTAAGATGGAACTATTGTAAGAACATCTACACTGTTCGTGAGTGTGTGATACCCAAAACAGTACAAGCGGCAGAAATAGG
>NNCF01127844.1:58078-70390 GCA_002313205.1 Laupala kohalensis | reverse complement strand
AAAAATTTCAGCCTGCGTATGTTTGTGTTCGCAAAACTCGAAAAGTTGTCGGTCGATTGACTTGCAATTTTAACACAACGTTGCATTGGAATACAAGTGTGTTTTATATGCTTATTATATAGATATCACACCTATGAGTAGTAAAAAAATAATATAAGCGAAATACCACTCACAGACTGACTAGTCACGAAACATCAGAAACTACAAATCCTACAAACTTGAAATTAGCAAGATAGTTTCCTTTTAGGGTGTAGACATCCTCTAAGAAAAGGTTTACGAATATCCTTCCTTAACGGGGTGAAATGGGTGTTGGAATATTTTAGGTATGTATCCGACCATAACTAGTGACTGGAGTAATTTCAACCAAACCTTATACACACAGGTCTGATTATATGAAAACAAGCACTGTTGGGGAAAGACATCCCTTGCACCTCTAGGGAGGGGATGAGAGGGAAATGACATGTAAAAATAATGGAATAATCCGATATTAGGTTCGAAACCATACNGTTCCGTTGAGATGGATTACAGCGTCCCCCAGTGCTATGTAAGATAACAATCAGTCTACATTGGAGATAATGTACTCCTAAAATCCCAGGGGTAGGGGTGAGAATGAACGATCATAATGAAAAAACGACCGATATTAGTGTTGTACAATTCATTTTTGGGAACGCTGAAGTGAAGTGACACCCTCTTGGTCATATAAGTACACGATCACCCCCTATAAGGAATAAACACGCTTTGCGTTGGAGGTGAGAAGAAGTGAAATGTCAAAATAATAGAAAGTGACCGATATTAGTGTTGAGATCGTAGTTTTCGGGGTCGCTGAAATTAGTAGTGACATCATCGATCACGTCTAAGTTCACAATCAGTCCGTATAAACTCCAGAGCCCCTAGAGAAAGAGATGTCATGAAAAAAATTTCGATTATGACATACCAGTGACGAGTCCATAATTTTCTACGTCGCTGAGCTGATAGTGAAATCCCGATATCGTGTAAGTCTGAACTCTGTCCTCATGAAACAAACACACCACTAGCACCCCTTGGGTGGGGGTGTGGTGGAAATGGATTTATGGATAAAGAGAATTGAAAACTAAATCTGAAATATAAAAATATGAAAATTGCATCGGATCCACAGTATTTGGGTTGATGAGATTTTTAAACTACGGATGCCGTTAAGTTTAAGTTGAGATCACTTAGTAGCACGGCATCTTTAGAGCTGGGGAAGGAAGGGTGAACCGTAAAACTACCGTTATTAGGGTCGACTCATTGGTTTTTGTGTATTCTGAGATGAACAATCGTATTTCCAATGACATTATGTTCCTACATTATGTACATTTTGCACGACACCTCTAAAGGTGAGGCTTGGGAAGGACGTGACACGAAATACTATCGAGAAAGTCAGGAAAGGAAGGATTATACGAAAATTCACCTCTAAGTGGGTGAAATCGGAAATTGGTATTTTCTATAAAAAATCCTAAATTAGATAAGTGAAAGTGAGGGGTTGGTTCACACCAATGCTATTAAAACTTCCTACATTGATGGACAACAAAGTAACAGACGCATTACAAAATTTACACGAGCAAAACCGCGGGTACTCAGCTAGTTTGTTATATAAGTACGGTTTGAAAATGTAATTATTGATTATTATTATTATAATAATTACCAACATCATAACTTTATATTTAGTAATATATTAATATTATTATAAATTGTTTAGAGGTAAGCAAGAAAAAAGCATATTTGTTTATTCTTAAAATATTGTTCATGAAATTGTTCAGTTGTAACACATTCAGCTGTTTTCGGCAGAGGCTCTACAAATGGATGAATACATCTGGCCCTGGAGTTTATTGGGAAAAATATTAAAACAATGTGTTATCAAATGATCATTGGAATTTCGGTGTTTCGTTAAGTAAGTGGTACGACCAGGTTTCAGAACACGCGGAACTGCTTAAATTTCAGATGAGTTTTCGTCTTAGTCGAACTCATTCCTCATATTGACAAAAGAATTCGAAAGAAGAAGCTTTAATGTTTGGGATTTGATATTCACAAAACGTTCGAAACACATTTCCGTAAAACAGAATATCCTGACTTATTTTCGTATTTTTGTAGAGATAGGTCTGGTATTGAAAGATTGTTCATCACAAACAATAAAAGATTATGTCATTCTATCTTTGTATCGGTGTCAAGGAAGAATGACAGATTGACATTTATGGTTTGTACCTCATTTTTATTGCAAAATTATTTTCTGAAAAATTAATATTTTTAATTCGAATTTGTTCATATTTGTTTCCAGGCTTCTTTTTCTATCAGCAATGTCCCGATTGAAGATAATCAAATACGATGCACTTGACTCGAACGAAAGCAAACGCCAAAGGACCTAACCTGCTTATCACTCGTCGTGCTGAATGTTCCCGGATTATGGCGAGCGCGTTATCGCAACACGCAGTAACCAATTTGTTACGTGCGTCGCAACCGCGGGGATTATTCACCGGTGAACGATACCGATGCTACAAGCTACCGTCGCTCACACGAAAATTACGGACCAGTGTGATTTTGCGAATCGGATTTTCACGATATCATGCGTCTAATCTGCTGTTGGCATGGTGTCTCCCTGCGAAGGTGCCGTGCCGGTTATCTAATCATCCGGCGGAGATAAACCCATGTGGGTGTCAGGGATTAAGGGAGAAGTTGATGACTTTACGATCGATTCATCATCGAAGGTTCCGCACGTCGAAGATACGCTTTGTATCTCCGGTCCAGATCGCCACCCGCCCACATCCATCTATTGGGCTCCATTTTCAGATTTTATTAAGCACCCCTTCCTAATTTCTTCCGATAATCAAAAATATTCTTTGCGGGAGCCCTTTTCCACATTAGTGAATAACTAGCTTAATTAAGTATTCATATTAAATCACACGATAATATGAACGTTTAACAAGACTATTTTATTGATCTAAATAGTACGATATTACTTTCCCCCAATATCTGCTAGATGAAGGCAAGTTTCACTCAGTTTCATGTTTAGCAGTAACAATGTAAACAGGAAAACGGAACTGTTATAAATTGTATATAATATACATTTATAAATGTACAATGGAGCGTTACGTAACTCACGTACAATTCTCTACGAATATTATTTTTACCATTGATGAAGAAATAGGAAATAATCAACGCATCATTTAGAGCTGTAAACTACGATCCATGGCTTGCGTGATTTTCTCCCTCCGGTGCACACATTTTCTGGGTCATTCACGTATTAATGTATATGATGATCGTAATTAATAATGTAGATAGTAATTAGTTCTTAATAATCCCTTTAAAATTGTAGGTGACCGAGTCTTTTCTTTTCTTCGTTCTTGGGTATTTATACATTTTGATTTACAAAGCGTACTCAGTAAAAGAATTTATATGACAGTGACATTCTGCATATCACAATATAAGCAAGACACTTAGTTCAAAGAGAATTGAATAGAAAAAACCGAGAAACATAAAAAATTTCAATAAATTTATCTTTATAGGAGGATGTTTAATTCCATGAAACAAAATCTACCATAAATAAGTATTCTTTAATGAAATAAATTTTTGCGTCATGCTATTTCACAGACAATTTGTATAAAATAATAATGATGATTCCTTTATTCGGCGGTGAAGTAGTGGCGTACGACTTTATTTTTTGGTTATGTATTTATTTATTTTATGCCTTTTGGCGAGGTTCAGGCTAATTGTTGGACTTGGGGAAGGGATTTGGGAAGGAGAGATGTTGGGTNCTAATTGTTGGACTTGGGGAAGGGATTTGGGAAGGAGAGATGTTGGGTTGCCAGGGAACTTATGGTACCGAACCGACATTCGTCGGGAGTAGATGAAAGAAACACCTCACCTAGATCAGCCAAGCAGGGTTTGAACCCACGCTCTACCGCTCAGCGGGATCGTGGAATCGAAGACGTTACGACGAGACCATCACAAGAAAAACGTAGCATGGAATATTATTACAAAAATTCGATGCATATTAATAAAAATTAGCCGTAGACAAGAAGAAGTAATATGCAAATCTTAAAGCTCACTCTGAAGTCTATTATATGTATCTTTATCAGTCTATCCACAGAGTGCTTTATGAACTGCGTATTATGTAAAGGAGTTATGTTAATTCAGTTAATTCTACAGAGTAAATAGTGATATCATTACTTGAGTGGAACTTGAGTTCCTTCTTGACTACGATATCTCAACTACGAGATATCTTAAAGAGGATCTGCGCAAGAACAACGAAATTCACACAAGCAAGGATGTGGATACTCAAAAGAAAAAAAAATTATAGCACCTATCTTAGTTTTTGCATTTTGAATTACTTTTTTACAAGACGTGGTCGAGATACTACAAAAAAATCTAAAGTTTTTAATCTGCTTAAAAGTAAGAGTTCAAAGTCATCCATGAAAAATTGAATTTACCTTTCCTTGAGAATTCTGGTATACGGGCGACATCGTTTTTAGCGGAACAAATGATGCAATTGACAAAAAAAAAAAGTTTAGATATTTGTTGTAGAAGGAAAAGAAAAAGTGGCACAATTATATTTTGTATGCGATGAAGGTAAAAACCAGATGTAACATAATGCGTTATCTGGAACATATCGATTGATAGCACTGATAGAGCAGCTACCGAGTAAACGATAGTGGTAGCTAAGGCGGTGACCAGAAAGGTTAAGCCAAGCGAAAACCTCATAAAGATAAAGACGTGTCTCGCGCATTTTGTACTCAGATTTCATCACTTTGAGCTTCGATCTGTATCAAATTGTGTAAATATACAGAAATACAATATGATGTTCAAACTGATATGAGTAATTGTGGTAAGATAATTTATGGCTATCTGTGACACAATTAATTGATTACTATGATTTGTCACGAAAATAATTTTTTTAAAAATTGTTATTAATTTTTTCAATACATTATACATATACAATTTCTATTGGTTTTTTAAAATTAAAATTATATTATTGAGAGGAAGTTTCAGTCGAAGAGAAGCCATCCTCAGGCTAAAATACCAAACATGATATAAAGTAAGCAATAAAAAAAATAATTAAGAAGATATGAAAAACGTAACATGAAATGCAAATATTATAAGTAGTGATAATACGTAAGCGAAGAAATGATATTTTTAATTCCTTATAATTTTGTATTTTTGGTTTTGTGTATACCAGCATGATGCCAATGATGGTGCCAGAAGAAACAAATCAAACACTGAAGAAAACACGTGGTACAAAAGTTTTCACAATTCACAGCTAATTGAAAATACAAGGGGTATGTTTCCTCCCGTAAAGAATGTTCTGCAAATCTCATCTTTTCCGCGTGGCCATTGAAAGGTAAATTGAAATTTGAACCGTTAAGATGCTATATCTTTTTATAAGAGATGATTTTTTAAAGATTGTCCCTTTTTTCTGGAGTCAGAAAGTTGTCTTACTTTTGAATTATGTACTACTAGACTTGAAATTTAAATTGTAAATAAAGATAATTAACCTGGCAGATGACGTATATAATATTTGCTCTAATGCTTAAGAACTTTGAAACACTATAAACCAACACCTTAATTATGTTTTGTTTCGTTTTCTGTCCATCGGCGATGTGATATTTGTGTGGATACTGCCATTTGTAAGTAGTTTATATTTTGAAGCTTGAAAATGTCTGGAACCAACCACTTCGTATAAATGTTTTATGTTTATGGGTTCGAAAATTGGCATAATCATATGCGGAATGAAGAATTTTTGGAAAATTCCAGGAGATTATAATAATAATAATAATAATGTGTGTAAGGCAAGCGGTGAAAACAGATGGTGGATAGTTGTTCCGCCCGTCAGGTAATGTTACGTCAGAAAGAGACGAATGAGAGAGAATTAAACCCCGGCAATGACCTTTGAGTCCAGGGACCGGGATAAAGGATAAATCAATTGAAAAAAAAAATGTTTTATGTACGCCAGGTAATAAAAACTGAAATAGGCAGCAGTGCCCTCCGCGTCGCGGCGGGGATGGAAACTGTGATTAACACTGAGCTAAATGGAACTATCAAAGAACATGACAAAAAGAAGGACATTAAGACGGAGGAACAGAGGGGAAGGACTAAAATCCCAGGTAATGTCCAAAGGATGAGTGACCGGGATTCACGGGCATGGAAGGATGTTGATTTATTAGAAAATACATTGTATAATCCTTGTTTGCTAATAAATAAAAAATGAATGGCGAGAACTACTCAAAGAAAAACGAAAAGAAACTACATGTCAAAACGCAAATCCTAATCTAGAAGAAAGTGAGTGTCAAACTTGAAAAGAAGACTTGATAATCGCCATCAAAAAAGCAAAGCTGTTCGAGACCACTGTTGCGGATTCTTAACCGATATGAGCTGTTTTTGTCAAGCGTTGTACTGGACATCGGAAGTTAATTGTAACGTATAGTTTTTCTTAGAAATGTAAACTTTTCATATATGTGTAATACTTAAACTGTGTGTCACAAATATTCCCATACAATGAGTTAAGCTACGCTTATTTTTCTTTTCTTACAACCATTTTTCTCTCACACTTCCTATTTATTTTCGCATTTTCTTGAACACCACTCCTTTCTTTCGACCTCCCTTCTTTTTTCTCCTTTTCTCTTTCTGTCTTTCATTCTTTGTTTCTTCTATTCTTTCTTTCCTTCGTCTATTCCATCCTTTTCTCCCTTGTCTCCCGTGATATCTCCTTCCATCACCACCGACACGCCCCCATTGTACGTCGTGTGAGCGATCGCTGGTAATGAAACGCGCAATAATGCATCTGCTACGTCGGCCGTGTGTTTGTGAAACACCGTGCGTTCGCCTTCGCCTCGTGCAAACACACGCGTTCTGTCTGGCGAGCGCACTTGCTGCGCGGACGTCGTTGTCCAGCACAGTGGGGTGAAAGAGGATACACGTACGGGCAAAAATAAATCTCCACTTTCGTTCTCTTTTGCTTCGTTTCTTCTTAGTGCTCCTAGACCGTTCTTTTTTATTGGGGAAATTTTCTTAAAACGGGATGAAATTTTTTTTACGAGTTCTGTATCAAAATATGTTTACGAAAGAATTGTAATGTGTAAACCATTGTGCATACTTGCGCGTTTCTCAGTCGCCTCTACGTCGTGACAAGGAAATATAATAAAATATCTCATTAGACGTATATTTATCGAATTTGGTGAATTTGTCTGAAATGGTTAAGAAGAGACAGGGTGACACTTCAAATGTTTACCTGTAAGAAGTGTACGAAAATTCACGTGCTTTTCGTAAAAGGCGGGTAGTCTGGGTGCTGTCTATGTGGAGATATCAACAAATAAATTTTAAATTTTCGCATATGGTCGAGAAAATGACTTTTTCATAATTATCAATTATTTCCTTATTAAAAAATTTGTTTATTTTGTATGATTCCTGATATTTCTATTTATCAAATTGTGAAAGAAATTTCATTATGAAAGAAGTATTACAGTACTTTGAAGTATTTTGAAGTATTCCGAAATCAACGAAGTATTGTGAATTTGCTCCGAGAAAACGGGTGTATGTGCCCACTGTGTGCCTCCTGCAGTCAGTATGGACATAATAGGATGCGCTGCTGAGCAAACACGCCCTGTCTCCATGAGTGCAGTCGTTGCACGGCTCCCAGCTGCGATATCACCACAATCGCTCGCGTCATTAGGTTAACATTAGGGCGTTCTGATTAATAGCATCCTATATTAAAGAGAACGTTGTGTGGTTGGTTTTGTTTGAGGTGTCGCGCAAGATTTACTTCGCGCTATTGTTTTGTAAATTGACGGCGTTCACTATTCGAAGAGTTAAATGACAACAATCGAATTGTTGTTTGTTAACAATGAAATGTGTTAAATTTTATATTTCACTTGGTCCGACGAATCATTAAACTTTCTCTATCCGAAATCGAGTGAATAATTCCACATTCACAGCTAAAGAATGACAAATATTGAGAGAGTTCAGATATATCAAATTCCTAACTAACTTTTTGTTACAACATTCTTCATATTCCAGTTCAATGACGGTCGAGAACCATGTATTTCAATTAAATAACCCCAGGATTGGCCATCCGTTTCTAAACGATATACATGTTATGATCAAAGGTATGAGAATTAATCAAAGGTATGAGAATAATATTTTGTAGAAGAAATTTATACAGATAAGTTAAAATAACATTATTATCGAGCTCTGTGTACTCTTTCCATGTAGAGGAGGGAATGGTTACGCATGAGTTACTCGTTCTTGGAAATCAATTACGGTACTTTAGAGTAAACGAAAACGCGTGTTGACACTAAATGAAGTGGTCGGGTAATGTTATAGGCGATAAGTCTTATTATATAAAGTGAACAGATGTATGATTCATTCGTAAGATAGAAGTAACACAGGGATTTTATAAAACCAAAATTTTGTATTTTATCCTCTGATGTTTTTCTCTCATCAGATTTCGTATGTGAGAACTCTTTGAGTTCAAACCTCTCAACAATATTCTGATAGTGATAAAATCGTCATTCAAAATAATTCAGTTCTTGAATCATCACATTCAACTCAGATGCTAGTATTATTGGAAAGACGTAAAATAAGAATAATACATGTGGATAGTAAATTTGTGTATCAGAAATTAATACAGTGCAATTCACTTCACTTGTGTTGTTTTATTAATTAAATAAATGTATGGTTAAGAAAAAGCTGTTAAAAAGGTATATGATATCTTGTGGAGAAAGATAAACATCTAGTTTCTGGGAGAGATACTCCGTCACTTCTTTCTAAGTTCTCCAGGAGAACTGAAGAAAAATTCTAGGGATTATATGTACAATTACACCAAGATTTAGTACAGTCATGAAGTATGATTCTAAAATCTGTTATTTACTTACCCTTTATGCAAGATCACACCACACATATGTTCATTTTACAAACAAAATTTTTAGGACCACATCATTTTTTGGGTCTTATATTCTACTTATAATCTACGATGTTCTCTTACAAATTTAAATTGTCTGGCTTTACATGTCTTCTAAACGAGTTCTTACAAACCTAAAATTACTAAATTTAAAACAAATTTAAAACTACGGACTAAATTTATAATAAATAACAAAAAGGTAAATGTGTTGGCTGTTGCCTTTGAGGAAAATAATGTAACTTTCTTAATAGGCTCAGAAGTTTTTCAAAAGACATGTGAGAGCAGTGAAAGTCCTAGAAAATGTTTATGAAACGTATTTTTCCACCATGTAGTTTGTCCAAAAAGACGAATTTCTTGTGGTGAATCTCGGGTGATGTCTTCTCCCCTGTGTTGCGGAACTTATTGTGACATGAAGTCTTCTGATCCATGCAGATAAACTGAGAGTTTCAAGAAGTAGGTTGAAAACAAGACATAGACAAATTATTAAAAAACCTAGTGCTAGCTGGCCTGCATCATTGTAGCACCACTGTGTCATTGGGTGCAGAGACACAGCCCCCGTGATCTGATCTCGACGGAGTCAGCATTGTGATGTGGCGGTGAGCCGTTGTAGTGCGTTTCTTTTATTCTATCCATTGTACCCAGACGCACTGGCGTTTGATTGACTTGCTCCACTAAACTATTTATATCTCTCATTTCTCTTTGCAAGTGAGTCTTTATTCTTTGTCACGGGTCGATTCTTCGTTCCCTTGAGTCGACCTACTTTGCGTTTTATCTGCCCACTCAGAAATCGCCGACGTTGAACCGACTTTCGTTGTATTAGAGTCGTAGGACGAAGTCGAATAAATTATTTGTTATACGACGTTGAGACGACTCAGTTATAATTATAATAGCGCATGGGTCTCCGCTCCTGTCACTTGTGGCCCATTTCTCTTTGGTTGCGACCCTATGGGAGGAACCACCTTCGCAATTTCGACTTTCCGTCTTTCACTGCCATCAGGTAGCGGAAGTTCAAACTACTTGGGTGCAGTTTTCTGATAACATCCTATCTTTTACTATTTTACGTGTTTACTCCTCATGGTACCAAAAATACGACAGAGCAATACAAGAGGATGCAGCCATATTGCAGTAGTTCAATGGAAGCGTCTTCGCTTTGAGATACGAAGANAATACAAGAGGATGCAGCCATATTGCAGTAGTTCAATGGAAGCGTCTTCGCTTTGAGATACGAAGAACCCAGTATTAAACCACGCCGAAGTCTGGTGACTGAAAACGGAGGATATAGAACAACGTTCTTGTAGGATTGTGTGTTACATACCTTATAGAATGTGATTTAACAAGGTAAGGCGATGGACAATATCCATAAAAGTTGTATTAAAAATGATAATTCAACATCGTCAAGAAAGACGTAGATGAGTTGACAACGCCGAAAAAAGTTTTCTTGGCGTCGTATATGTTTTACGATGTTGTGAAGACATCGTTCTCCGACGTTGAATTGACGTTACATGCGTACGTCTTGGCAACGTTGTTTTTTGACGTCGCCACGACTTTCACGACGATGTAACGACGTCGTTACGACTCCAAATTTCTACGTGGATGTGGGCTGGCGGACTGCGCACGTATCTCATTCTCCTTAAGGACTTCATCCGTAAGAGGTACTCCTTGAAACACCATTTAAGGTGGCGGATGATAAATGCCATAATCTTTGTAATTCCAGATTAACTTTTTAAACCCTCCCTGAATTTTAATAGCCTGCACTCATTTCATCATAGTAATCTAAGATGTTTCTTTTCAATATTCCCCTGGAATTTTTAATTCTTTATTTATCCGAATGAATATTTATAAGCACTCAAAAATTGAAAATTATGAAATTAATTCATACAATTACGATTTTTTGAGACAAATTTTTCGATATAATTTTCTATGAAACAGATAAAATAGGTACACTGGACGGGGATTCGAAAGCTGGTGTATTACTATTCCAATTTACGAAATAGCAAAAGTAGAATATCATTATTTACAGTATTACACGGGGTTGTTATTTACCATTACTGTCCTTTTACATATACGAGAATGTGTATTGCGAATGAAAGATCAACACATTACGCGGGAATCGAACGCAACATTTTCTATGAATGAGATATCTGCCTTACGACATTAAGTGCACTCATCATGATGCGAAGGATCGTAAAAATAATAAGGTTCAATCGACACCTTGAACCTTTTTAATATAAGGCTTTATGTCATCTGTTTACATCTTTCTAAGAAAGTACAAAAAAATATTTCTCACTAATCAAAATAAAAAGAAGTCTTTGTAACTATTGCTAAAGTCTGAAAGTGTATAAATTACCTCGATGGGGGTGGGGGAGGTATGCAACCCAAAATAGTTTGTATTTTTAATTTTTCTTTTTGATAATAGGTTCTTTTCCGAAAACTTTTTATTGCGCGGTAGAAGAAAACAAGACTATTTCGTTTCATTAATTCGAACGTAGGACCAGATGAGACAACCGAATATTTATTTGAGCCTCCTTTTGCGTGCAACCATTTTTACAAAAACGTGAATTCAACGGAGTCTCGAATATCAAAACATTAAAAAGTACTCCTATTATTCTATCAAAGTTCCGGCGTACTCTTCTTTTGTATTTATGATTCTTATAAAGTATGTTTCATATTGTTAGAGTGATTTAAAAAATTAAAATAGGGGGAATTCAGAGCAGACGCATCTCTTCTGGGGACCACCGAACTTACTGATGAATCCACTGGAGATCAGTAGTTTTGAGTGAGGTAAAAGTGTTCAAATGATCATCACGTTTACAATGATTCAGAGTAGATTAAGCACAACTTCGGCAGATGCGTCAAAAAGTTAAAAAGCAACAAAGGATGACGTGAAGACCAAAGAGGCAAAACGAACGGAACAATGCGTTCCTCAACTTCGACCATAGAGTAAGAGTCAGTGGAAGATAGTAATATTAAAACCGGTTTTTGTTATCCACTCTATTTGTATTATTATTAATGTAATCTGTTGAATATTGAACTATATTCTTGAGGATTGACTCAATATTTTTCTATTGGTGATGCTCTACAAAACTACGTCTACATTAATCGAATCACAGAGGAAAACGAAATCAGTTGTTCGTCTTTTTAAATTACGGACCGTGAGTTAGGCTGCTTTTTAAAGAACAATACTGGAATAGTAAATTTGATAAATATAAATAAATATGAACTCTTTTGTAAGGTAATCTTTCGCGACAGTAACTTTATTTAAAAAATATGTTTATGGGACCAATAAGCTACTTGCAATAATCCAAAACTCGAAATGAACCCCGATCGCTATTTCCTGCACCGAAGTCCGTGAGAATAAAAGGAGTTGCACGTCGCCATCCTTCGCTGAGTTGGAACAGTTCAGAAGG
>NNCF01127844.1:45804-57975 GCA_002313205.1 Laupala kohalensis | reverse complement strand
TATAAGAGACAGGCAGCACCACTGTCTTAGTGGCTGTGCCCAAATTAATGGCGGGAAAGATTTAATTAAACGAAGGACCTCAGTGCGCCCCTTTCTTTCTCCGCTATTTTTTTAATTCGGTCCCTGCCCTCCCTCTTCCGCGCGAGGTACACCAGGCGAACCGCTCGCGTTTTGTAATCAAGAAAATGAGTCGATGGTAGGCAGCGGTGGCGACGCCGGTAGTTACTCCGTTGTTTCTGAACTGCCCGCACCGCGGTTCGCAATTGTTTCTGGGGCGAAGCATTTGGCTCTCGGCGTCGTTGTTCCACCGCCTTTCGCTTGTTTCCTCCTCTCGCCTTCCCCTCGTGCCCACGCGTCGGCGTCGGCGTCCGCCTCCACCGCAGTCGCCATTGTAATACCAATCATCGTTTAACCCGCGGGTGCACACCCACCAACAGAGGGCTCTGTTTCCCGTACTGCTTCTGTATATATACGGCTCGCCATTGTTGCACCGCCCCTCCCCTTCATAAATATTCATCAAACTCTAATTAATCATCACCCAGCGGGTCCCGGGAGCGGCCCGGTTTAGTCGAAACCTAGGACCTATATGTAACACGTTAAATCCTTCCATGTATTCCGTCCCCGAGCGCGTAGGATCCGGCATCCCGCCCCCGCCTCCCCCAACCCTCTCCCCACACCCAACGTCGTCTCTCCCTCGATGCTACTGTGAGCCCAAATGTTCATTATCCCAACGTCACACCCCTAGCGAGCAAACCCTCATCACCCCTCAACCACCGGTGCTATTCAAACTTTAGATCTCGCACCAGCCCACAGACACCCTTACCCAGAATGCAAAGTGGCCGTCGGCCGTGATGCACCCCGCGTTTTGCTCTCGCTTCCCCCTTCTTCCCACACCCCAATTGCCCTTCTCTCTTTCCTCGTCCTTCCTCACCCCTCTCTACATTACCCCTCGTTCTCCATTATACAGAAATCATCTCGCGTTTATAGGTTATGTCTGCCCGCGTGTCATCTCTCACGTTAAAAAAAGAAAGGAGGAGCGCGCGCGAGTGGAGGGTGACTGTGTTTCCGATACCAGATGGTACTAGTTTTCTTCCCGTCGGAGATATTAAAATAATAATATAAAAAGATGGCACAGTGCAAGAAAGACGATTCGGGGACTCCGCGTTCGTATTATAATGAGGCACTTAAGTTGTTTGATTCCCTAGAGAGGAGGGGACCTCGCTGGTGGTGGCGACAAAACAAGCGAGCATCGCTGAGCCGTGTCATTAGACGACAGCCGAGCGAGCGAGTGAACGAAAGGCAAAGGAAGGCGAGGCTACGGGGTCCCCCGAGGCGCCGCGCTCCACCGACGGTGCTACCATCTGCTGGCGTTTGGAGACTGCACCTTCGGGGATTCCTCGCCGCAGGGATTTGGTTGGCGTCGCCGTCCCGCACAGGAATTTACTTCGTGGAGGAATTTGGTTGCTGGCGTTAGGACTCTAAAGTATTTTGAATTTAAAATGAATTTGAGGGTGAAATCATCATTTGCTTCACGAGCGGTAACGATTTGTACGCACAAAAAATCAAATTGTTTTCGCGTTTAAGATGTAATTAATTCTCGTCCTTAGTACCCTCTACTAATATATTAATGAGATTTTTTACACTTTCATTATATATGTGTGAATAAATTCTTCAATTTAACATGTGAGACTTCGCTTAAGAAAGAAATGTGTAAAGTAGATATTTATTTTTTTAAATTCTGAAATAAACATTTGTTATTTATCTATTGAAACATCTATTCGTATTAAGAACATAAACATAAAATTATATTTTGTGGGAAAAAACTAATTTTTAATATTTCATCTGTGATTATCAAATCATACTAAATTCTGAAATCGAAATGATATATTCTAATGGTCAAAGCGTGTACTTTGCAGAAATAAACTTGTGTATAAACATTTTTGTCGAATCATCGAAATCACCACAGAGTACAAGTCAAATTAAAAATCAAACTAGCTATATCTTCACCAGTACAACTTACCCCACGGAAACATAGGAGCAGAAAAGGTGGCAACTTTGAATACTTCGGAAAGTGAAGAAAACGTGTGATATTTGTTAATTGGGGATAAACTGTGTTTAAAATGCAACCTTTCCTCTCTATCACTCACGATTTTTTAGCATTTACACTGTCAGAGAGAGTAAGATTTGCTCTTCAATTCTAGTGTGACGGTTATACGTATTTTTTATTTGCAACTTTTCTTAGTCGCTGTAAAAAAAATTGAAAAAACTTTCCCACAATTTTGTTTGATTCGTTGAATTGTTAAAACTATTTGTTTACCGCTTATTAGTATTATGAGAAAAATATCAAAATACAAACGCTACTTCTTCGGATTGTGAATTGTTTTCTAAACCAGTTGCTTTGTTACCTGAGACTTCTTATAAAATGTTTTATAAACGAAGCAGTAATGTTAATAGTACCAATTTAACCAACTGACCCGAAGGAAGTCCCCAATAACAAAAAATAGTCCTCCCAAAAGAAATAAAAGTGACCAATAAAAAATAGCTGTAAGAGTAGAAATATGGGCATCACGCCTAGGAGTTCTGCTCTACCCCTTCCCCCATTCCATTTTATTTTATAAAATAAAAACAGAAAAAAATTACCTGAGGCTGTGTAGAACACGCGTCCTGCATTTCCTTCGGTCCCTGTCGTACAGGTGTTGTATTCTAATGAAGTAAATCCTGTAACAATTATATTGCATGTAAGCCTTTACGAAATTTAAAAAAATATCATAAATGGTTTATTATACTAGAATGCATACCTCTTTCTTATATTGCTTGTGCTACTTGCGTCCAAGTTAAGTTTCACAAGGTTGCGAATCGTTTCTTCCCTTTACTCAAATTCACAGGGATAATAGTCTAACAAAAATATTGCAGAAAACCGATGTGTCATGATACCAAATACAGTTTTAGATAAAATCGTGTACATTTTTAGCACTCAATGAAGCAATCCTTGAACTCCAATGCAAAATGTTGTTAGAATTAAATGTCTTTAAAACGAGACTATCAGTATCATTTTAACGAGAAAAAATTATATTTCTTAGACAATTATGCAGAAGCTATTTATTTGACACCATGCATCATTCTCCTACATAATTTATGTGTCATAAATTCGCTGAGGGTTTAAGTTACAAATTATACATTGTAGAGTTTTAGAACAAAATGTAGTAATAATTACGTTTTTCGGGTTTACAAATGTTTGCAATATTCATACTCTCCATCTTGTTTTTAATTTTTTTGATTTTTCAAATAATGTTTCATTTATTTTCACTGTAGAAGCAAAAATCAAAGGTCGTTTTCCCCGCATCTCAACATTCATAAAAACCACCAAAATATTCGTATTTCGCAGCTTTTCTATTTTCCCATCTTTCCACTGAAAGACGAATCTTCCAGTCCTTACGTGGCGGTCATTTATATTTAAATGTTGAATATTTATTAATGACAAGGCATAAAAATTGACTAGGTATTGTATACGAGTGTCACCTAAGTGTGAATGAGTAGGAAGATTTCTGGGGTAAAATAAGTGAGAAAGAAATTAATGATTGTTGGCAGAGTATTGTTGTTGTCTTTATTTAGTCCATGTGTTATATCGTGATGACATGTAAGTCTGATGTCGCATAAAACAACTTCATATCCGACACATTTATTCTTCGGGGCCTATTGAATTTATTATGAGGAGAGTATTACCGAAGTCGTGTTATTGGACGAAGAGAGACATTTTTAGCAACTTTTGACTTGTGTTCACTAGAATTTTACGTGGATTTGTCCATTCCTTTATTTTCTGGAGAGTCGTTACTAAATATTTTAACTTGACTTTCTCCTTGTCTAACGGGAACTTGGCTAGGTTGGATCATCCACGAATAGAGGAACTTCCCAGTTGCTAGTTTATATATTAAATGATAGAGGTGATAACTAGGACCCCTTCTTCTATTCTATTATGTGAGTGTACTTAATGAAATTCTCTGCTATGCAGAATATTTATTAGCGCGTGTGGAATACCCTTTTCTCTTTGCTTAATTAGAATTCCTTTGTTTATTGAAGTCTGTTATCAATTTTAACAGTGTTGCTTAATAGAAGCTGTTGCTCGGTTTTTGCAGAGGCCTGTGGGAGTTGGGTAGATAGAGACAAAGCCGACGTCGATTCAAGCTCAGCCCCTCGACGCAGGGCGACGCGACGCGAAGCGACGCGACGCGTGGACGTCGACGCCATCGCCTATTCCGTTTGATGATCGACGGCGCTTTTGCCTTCTGCACGGGCGCCGCGACGCCGATAGTCGCAAGGGAACGCAGACCTCACTGTGTCACTTTCAATGCATACGAAGCAGCGGCCTCGCTACACGAAGTTTTACGCATTGATCGAGGAACTACGTTGCCAAGGGAAAAAACTTGTGGATAACAAGGGATAACGAGTGAACTCTTGTTATAAGAAATGGTTCATATTTACTCTCTGTTGAAGCTACTATGGGAAACCGTAATAGTTAAATCTTCCATATTTGGGATTCATTGGGTTTATTTTAGCAGAATATTATGGGCAAATCAACTTTGGCAACATATTCTAGGGAAAATATACCCAAAATAAGTTATGATAATTTTGAAACTACTAAAATGTTCACAAGCATTTACCAAGATACGGTGCTCTGCTACATCCAGTAAATTCAAGTCGGAGTCCTTATTTGAGTCCTACGAGATTCCACCTTAACTTCACAATAATAGATATAATATGGGTTATCTGCAAATCAATTAAGTGATTCACATAGTGAAGTGGGTAAAGTATCTACCAAAGCAGTATACACCGATAACAAGATGCGAGTCTCACCTAGGATTCTTTTGGGTTCATTTCTGTCTATATACTCGAAATTTTCCAGATTATCCTGGAATTATTTCCTAAGATTGTTAGCTATTTGCCGAGAGTTCCTTTCGTTCCAACTTTTTCCAGAAAAGATTCCTTCTTTAATTCTCTCAGTGTTATAAACCAAAAGCAAAAATTCGTAAGAAAACTCACTCATTAGTGTTTGTACTCACGAAGAAAGGGAGGGATACTCAATAGTGTTCCTCACCGATGAAATTGTGAAAAATTCTAGTTCTAAAAATGTTTGGGATGTCGAGTCTTGAAAATAGTAATATTTGTGATGAATGTTTTCTAGTAGTATTATTTTCCTCCGTTCTTTTAATTTAGTGTAAGTGAGGGATCAATTTTTTTAAATAAATGATCTAAATTACCATAGTGATATGTTGAATATCTTGGTTAAGGTTGGTGTTTTCCAGCACACTCTCTTAAGGCCTACTTGTAATCATATTTCTGTCAAAAAACTTTTATTAGATGAAATAGTTATTGTGGTCTATAGAATACTAGCAGAACCAATGCAAATAATTCTTTTTCACAAGAATGAAGATTAAGATATTTCTAATGTATAATATTGCTGTGTAATGTGGAAATTATTTATTTTTGCCGATGCATCTGAGAATATATGTAATTGTGATCACATAATAAGGTTATACAGAAATGAAAATTAACTTTACAATAACGCAATAAATGCCTAAGAATATCACCAGAGAAGAGCAGAATAAACAGAAGCACTCAACATAAAATTGTTTTAATCGAAGTTTGTTTACATGTGGTTGTCCAACGCTAATGCACTCTCGTGGCAGGACAGAGACACGAATAGCGCTACCTGGGAGACAAATTTATGAAGCAAAAACAGAGGATACGTACTTGAGCAAAATATATAACAGTAATGATGAGTATTTATGGAATTTGTAAGTGGGAACAGCGCATTTTACCACGTATTAAAGGAAGATTGGGAAAGATATTGAAACATCATGGATGTGTGGGGAAGATGAAGAGGGACCAGCCCATATATTATGGCAATGTGAGTTATATGGTAATGAAAGAGGTTATTTAATCATTATTTAAAGTAGGTATGAAACTGGGACGTATTCAATATACACCAAGATAATACTAATGAACACCAACTTTTTAGAATATGAAATTTTTGAGGTATATATGACAGAGGTATGATTAATACGCGACGTTATTAAATTGTCATAATGAAAATGAAAGGTAAATTTCTTTAAATGTGTTAAAATTACTAATATTAATATTGTTAAAAATGTTTCAAGTTGTGTTAATTGAGTAAATTGTATGAAATTTGTTAATTGTGTTAAAAGTATTGAAATGAAATATACATGCGAGATGACGGACATTCTTGGCCAGAGGAAGGAAGGAAACGTATGAAGAGAGAAGGCAGAAATTAAGGGAAAACCCTGTAAAAACGTAGTTGTACATGGGGGGAGGTCCTGATGATCTACGATCAAATATATAATAATAATAATGTAATATTTTCCGTCACTCTGATTTGCTAAAAGTAAACCTTTGATGACATTAAAACGCAAACGACTGCTGTCTAAATTCTCCTTTCAATGTCCCCTGTCTCCCAAGCACATCGGAAGTTCTCAAATTACGAGGTTAAGTGAATTTATGTATCTGTGTTTGAGTCAGGCAATCCACCAGGGAAGAGGTGATGAGGGATAAGAGGGTGAACTGGCGGCTAATCAGCTTACGCCGAACTCTTTGATCATATCAAACGCCTCCCTCCATTCGCTTCAACTTGAAACATCCCCTTTCGCAGTCAACCCTCCTCTGACACTCGCGAAATGATGTGTGAAACTGGATATGGTGAGATAACGGAAACAACATGTTCCCTATTACGATGACGTTCTGTCGACGCAAATATTCCATTTGTCTTCTCATTAGATTAGCTCGTAACCAAGGAAAACGCGCAGGAACTTGTGTTCTCTGTCAGTGGCTCCTTAGATATTAACAAAAGCGTGAATAAATAATTTTTTACATAATTTGAGTCCTAAAATATCGACAACTCATTTGGAGAAAACAAACTGGCGAATTATAATACGCGTGGATCATTCCAGTGATTGCTTTTAGAAATTAATTAAGCTAGTGCAGTAAAACGTGAGTTAATTCAAGTTACTTTTTTTTATTCTGTTCCCCATTAGTTATGATTAGGCTGGTTGCGGAGAAAGATCTTCTGAAAATAAAAAATTTATAATCTAAAATAGTAATAGTATTTCCAAAGTATGTAGCCTAATGTTTGTGGAAGTTCTGCTGGGAAAAAATAGTCTAATCATTCAAAAGTCTAATTATGTTCTTTGTTTTTAATGAAATAACTATGTGTGTTAGTTTTATTAATAAAAGTAACTAGTAACCACAATCGAAGATGTGACAAAAAAATATTTATGAAGAAAGTAACATGAAGTCTGGACTCTCGCGAATTCATTAGTAGCATATGCTCAATAGCCCAGGAAAAAGCGTGAAAATCGACAGTGAATTAAATAGTGATTTTATTGCGGAAATCTCTTCGCGACATTGATAGAAAAGACCTCTCATCTTTAGTTTCATCAAAAATTGCTCGCACCATACTTTTATTTAAACAAAAATAATTGGAAAATAGTTGGGTTTTTTTTCAGATAGAAAAACTATCGTTCGTAAAGAAAAGTGAAGCGCAGAAGATTTGTGCGCAATGAAATTTCTACAATTTGTGACTTACTAAATTGAAATCGTTCGACAAATTAAACAACAATTGCAAAATTCAGTTAAATTGTCCATTCCTTGTTATGGTAAAAAATTTGCAAATAATTTTTAAAATAGGTTCAACACCTCTTAAGACGCGATGCTTAAAAAGTGTGCAAAAGATGGGTGCCGGTGGTGCAATAGTTTTTGCAAATTCTATTTATGTATCGCGTAAGGGGCGAAAACCATCTTTGTTGGCTTTACAATAAATAAACATTAGCAAATCCTTTGTGTTTTATAAATTTGGGGAAATGTCCCTAAGACTTTTCTGCAACAAAATCACTTCTTAATCCTCTTTGGATTTCAAAATTATATATGGCCTGGGTTACGTGGCTTAGATTATAACGGCGGTAAGGACTAAGGTTGCGAAGAAAACGCTCTCATCACGATGCACTGCAGTGAAGGGCGAAAGAAGAGACATGACGAACAGGAAGAATCTCTTAATGACACACTGAGAGACGGGTTTGTCGGATTTTACGAATATAAAGAGACTTTATCTAACACAAAAAATTAATCATTTTAAAGCCTTGGGAAGTCATTTATTTTTCGAAAATACATTTTCTCATACGACAATGTATTTGTTTGTCATGCTTGAAGTGTGAAAACTGATATTTGTATGGAGCAATCATTTTTTTCTAACAGGTTTATATATTCGTAAGACTAACAGCAGTTTCACTATGAAACATTGAAGAACAATGAAGTGGTTCGTTGTTTCTTAGTTGCGATCTGATTCGTCTCGGTAGCCATTTTTCTTAACCGAGTTTCTCCGTTCACTTTCACCCACATACATAACAAATTCACAAAACAAGATTTTCATTATCATCACTCATTCCTGTATTTCAGGATATCATTTTCTTTGTACTAATTGTACATAATTTTTCATGTTAATAACTACGGTGCAATCTGTCTCATCAGAGAATATTCTTCTATGTAAGTAATGAAAGATAAATATAAATCACATGAATTTAAATAAATTTGATCAAAATGTGATCTAATTTTCAGTATTAATAATGTCACTCAATGACATAGACTACAAGAATAATTCATGTTTTAGATCAAATTCTCTAACGATGGAGTTCTCTCCATTAGAGGCGGAGTTGGTGTATAACTTAAGAAATAAATAAAAATCGAAAGGTTGTTACAAACTGCGTATCACCACGCGGAGAACAATAAAATAATTTACTCTCAATCAAACAAGCAGCCATCCTACCAATCCCTATAGAGGGCTCAAAGGCAGAGCCAGATTTACCTTTTCTGAGCTCCAAGAAATGCACCCTCATAAGATATTACAGCAAATAGTGAGCCGTTTGATACAATAAATACATAATAAAAACAAAATATTTCCAATAGAATATAAATATAATAATATATTACGAATATTGTATTATGATGAATGAATATATCACGAAGCTTTGTGCGATTGAACATTATGAATAATATATGAATATTAAAATTATACGAATCATATTCCGTACTTGCTTTTCAATAATATATGAATCCTAAAATGGTTTATTGTTGAATTTATATACTATCTTTATATAAAAATCCTATAAATGAATTTTGGCTTCCTAAGTATGAGATGTGTCGAGACTATTTAAAATATGTTATGTATCTTCATTCATTTTAGAAATATTTAATAAAAATTCTGTCCGAGTATTTAGTATATGTTTGTGTCATAGCGTTCTGTACTAATAAAAAAGGCTATGGTTTGTGTGACAAGAGTTTATTCAACGTAGTGAATAAAAGGGCAGCGTATGCGCTATCTCTGTGTGTATCAATGAACTTGTCAAAATTATGTTTGTTTTAAATTATATCCTATAAATATTTCTATTCACAATATTATAACAGTGTTAATAAAAGTGTTGTCATATATGTTTCGTAATCTCATGAGTTAACATTAGTTACCTAATTATACTAAAGAATGCTTTTCTAATTTGACATCAGAACTATTAGGAGGACTAATACTAGCAAGGGAGTTGTGCGGCATCTATGAGCGAACCTGCAAACTACCTGCGACAGTTCTTATTACTCCCGTCCAACCTCGCATCTTTTCGCGCGATTTTTAAACTCCATGTATTGATCGAAGTCTCGAAGAGCACAAAGGGGATCATAAAGGGATTATTGTGTTAAATCTTTCATTATTTTTTCACTCTGCTTCAGCCTTTTCAATTATTGGTTTTATCACTGGTTTTCATTTTTATTATCGCACGTCATAATTATTTTCAATTTTCTATCGTAGTGTTGTATTTTAATATCATGCTTTATAACACGCATTTTCATATTGTTTCCCTTGAAAGAATAACATTCATGAACTTTTCTTCTACCACACCTGTCCACGTCCTGTAGCAACACTTATTCTTGCCAAAAAGTTGGCAAAAACCATCCACTTTAGCTGAGAAATTATAAATTGTCTTTATATAATTGATTCGTGCTCTTACGGGATTATTTATAGATTTATTAATTATATTTTTTTCGTCGTACCACTGTCCGCAGACATCCCACCTAAGTTGATTAACTCTTCCTTGGACTATCTGTACAATTTACGTTTTTTAATGCTACCTTAATATCTTTTATTCCTTTCACATACTCCTTAAATTTTGTATATCCATGCTCAGTGTTTGTCTTGTCATACCCAAATTTAATGATTATTACTTCTGTCATCATTTTGTTCATCCAGTCCGTACAGCGGGAGACCTAGGAGATGTGGACTCTTGTTTCCTGTCCTAATCCGCACTTAAATACTTCATCAATCCAAAATTGTGTAAGTACGTTCTAATGTCGCCGTGTCCCGTCAATATTTGTGCCTCGGTTCGTCATGACCTAAGCCGTCGTCTATTCCTTACTGGAAAATGAACATACAGTATCATAAATAATAATAATAAATTTATTGTCAAAAAACAGTACATACTGCGTATGACCACGTGGAGGACAATAAACTAATTTACTCTCCGGAAGCAAGAAAAGGACCCTCCCATCAATTCCGATAAAGGGCCCTAAGGCAGAGGCGGATTCAAAAATTTCAGCAAAAGTTTCTAGATAAAATAAAAAGTTAGCTGCGATAGTTATAATACTAATAGAATGTCAATATGTTTTGCGTTATATATCATATAACGCAAAAAAATCCATGTACAAGTTATTATCGAACTATAGATTATTCTGAGTATAGTGTTTAAAAATCATAAGAGTTGAAAAGAACACTAAATTCATGATTTATTGTTACAATAAACACGCCCCTAGACAAAGCCTAGAGAACCTGTATAAGAAATCCGCCTCTACCCGAAGGAAAAACGGAGAAAAACCCGGGCCAGGATGGGGCTACAGAATTAATGTACACAACCGTGCCAAAGTTGAGTACACATAAAACTAAATTAATATGAGCCATACGGCAACACAATCATGCAAGAAAATAGTTTTTGAAATTGTTATAAGTTATTTAAAAAGTGCTACAGCAATGGCGTGATAAAGTACAAGACGAATTTAACTTTTATTAAAATCAATAAATTCTTTTACAGTGTAGAAGCACTGGTGCAGGAGGTAGTTTTTAACCGCAGATTTGAAGATATTCAATATCATAATATCTTTTATATTCTTGAGCAGGGAATTCTATAGAACGATTTCCGAATGATAAGGTCTTTTTTGGCAAAGAGTGGTTGACACTCTAGGGCGATGAATATTACTACTATTGCGTGTATAGTGTTCGTGAACGAGACTGTTTCGTATAAAGCAAGGGTGGTGCTTCAGTAATTCGGTCTTAACAAACACGACCGTTTCATAAATATAAATGCAGGGAAGTGTTAAGATATTTAATTCCTTGAATAAAGGTTTACAAGAGTTTCGGGGGTGAGATTTACAAATTATCCGAACTATCCTCTTCTGAATTCTGAAAGTTTGAATACTCTGACCGGAATTACCCCAGAAGGTAATGCCGTAACGTAAATGGGAGTAAACGTTTGCAAAATATACGCAACGGGAAATACGTGGACTAACTGCGTTAACTAAGATTCGGAATGCGTAACACAATTTGCTTAATTGGGAATTAAGATTGTCAATGTGACAATTCCATTTGAGGTTGTCTTGAATATGGAGACCTAAGAATTTTGTATTTGTAACAGTTTTTAATTGTGTTCCGTTTAAAGAAAGAGAAACCTGGGGTAAAGATTTTGTGATACTATTGTGAAATGACATAGACACTGTTTTGTCAGTGTTTACAATGAGACGATTTGCATGGAACCAAGTCGAAAGGTTAGACAAAACTTTTTGAGCATTGGCGTGTTTACATAGTAAATTAGTGTCATCAGCAAAAAGAACCATTTTGCAATCTGATGTGGATGATGACATGTCGTTCACATACAATAAAAAGAGTATAGGGCCGAGAATTGATCCTTGGGGTACTCCGCAAGTAGTGGCTCTGTTTCTGAAAGACAACGCTGAAGAATTTTATTTTTAGTATAGGATATTTCTACCTGTTGATATTTATCTTTTAAATGAGAAGTTAGCCATTGATGTGGAAGTCCACGAATGCCTAAAGAATGCAATTTGTAAAGGCGAATT
>NNCF01127844.1:13822-43872 GCA_002313205.1 Laupala kohalensis | reverse complement strand
GTGTCCAGTTCTCGAATAACTTCAGTCAAACGAGCGTTTGGCTTAAAGAAATCGGAGACTGAGAACTGGCTAGGAAGCAATCCACGCAATACGGAGGAAATCTGACGACCGTGCGAATCAGCTAGTATGAGCACGTTTGATTTCTGCGTGGATGTGTTGGTTTCATCTCTGGATACCACTACTTTACGTGGTTTTGGGCGGCTGTGCTTACCAGTGCGTGGTGTGTGAATAGGTCTGAGTACTGGACGGGAGGGAATGAAACGATTAGGTAAGGGAGGAAACAGGGACATGTCATCTAACACACTAAACCTATTATGAGTGAAGAGTTGGGGTGGTGCATATGTCGTTAGTCTAACCGGGTGGTAGGAGTTGGAAGGACGGCGAGAATTCCTAACTGTAGTCCAACCGCCGATCGTTTTCTTATTGAGCTCTTCCAGCGCACTGATTTGTGTGTCAATATAATGTACCAAGTTAATGTACATAGCTCAGAGTTGTCTCCCTTTTATATATACGTTCCATCGCATCTGCCATAATGTAAGCAATGCTTTCTTCTGTTATCTTTCTTTTCCATCCTTTTTCCTCTAATTTTTAGTTTCTAAAATCTCTATTACTATTTATTTTCTGCGTGTCATTTTCGATCGTAGTATCGATTTTTGTATACATAAGTCCATCGGCAATTCACCCACTCACACGTGCAATGCATCACTGGATACTGTGCAGTACGCTCCGCTCAGCACCAATGGACATAAGCACTGTATTCTGTCCAGTGTTCTGCGATGAGCTATATTCCGCAGAATCCTGCCCCAAGTTTCGCACCCATTTGTTACTCCTTTTATGGGATTATATTGTGAGTTAATTTCAGTTTTTACTACTTCTTCTATTTTACATTTTTCTTTTCTTTCCACCGTAACTATAGAAATAGCCAGAGCGTAACAAAATAGAAAATCTAAGGTGGTGTGTGATTTTTTAATCTCCTAGAAGAACGAATCCATAAAATGACTATGTAAACGCTATTTCACGTATACATAGTCACTGACATTTTAATGTAAGTGGAAACTGTATTAGAAATTAATTTATACAATGATACTAATTGTAAGAGTTTTATGGAGCAATATTAATCGACAGACTTGCAGAAAATTTCAAACTTTTTCATTTTGAACCACACTTATATTTTTCTGTGCTGTAATAGCTTGTTCTCCCACCTTTCTTCAAATTTTATCCTTTAAAAAGTTGTATATTTTTTACTTTCTCATATACGTAGTACATAGAATGTATTGTAATCGTGAAAAAATTCGAAAGCTCGATTTCGATGGATATCCATTTTGGCGATCCCTGATTCTGAGAAAGTGGTTTTTGACATAACGTCCGTCCGTCTGTGCGCAGCGGTTCTGAGTAAACGAATGAACCAATTTAATTCGCATTTACGGTACAATTTTCTTGTTGTCGATGCACGTAATTTATTTTTTTTTTGCTTTAAAAGAAAGGGTACTTTACATGAAGGTCAAAGTACTCTTTTGAATGTATCTCAAAAACGGCCCCAACGATTTTGCTTAAATTTTCTGTACGTAAAGTTTTTTGTTTTTTTTGGTGGGGCTTTAGGGCTCGTCAACAGCGAGGTCATTAGAGCCCTTAAAACTTGTACAGGTAGGGAAAATGTACGTAAAGTACAATTAGTATACATTACATCCGCATTAGAGATATTTCTCTTGAAAGTTTGGTATAGACGTAGGAAAATCATTTCTGTCTGCTACACTTACACATAGGTTTACTGTTTCAAGAGCTTGAATAATATTTAGAAGGGCCAAGCAGTCGTAGAATAAACTTTTCGTAAACTGAAATGATAGATATGATAATGATAAAATACATAGGAGGACAGCAAACACACTGCAGATATCAAAATACATCAATTTCTGTGTACAACGAAATTACATTTACATAACACTTATACGAAATTTATAAGACTGATATGTTTAGAAATAACATTCTGAATATTTATTTTATTTTCAAATTTCAAATAAAAGACAGTGATAAGTTCATCTATGAGCATGAATAGAGCACTGGAAGACGACCAAAATGTAGAGGACCACGCCAGAAATGACCCTATCACTGTAGATTTTTTTTTCACTCTATGCTGCAGACGGAGAAATGTATAAGAGAAAGTATGTGCAATGGTTTTGCACCACTATTTTATTATTTGTAGTTTGGTAATGTAACCGAGATTACGAAGGCAGTATTCTCAAATTCATTTCCTCATTCTAACGGACACTTGACATGTTTATTTCGGCAAATATGTACTATTTTTCACTATTACAAACGATATTGTCAAAGGGTTCGCGAGAAAGTGAACAGTCAAATAAATATAATCTTAATTCACTTCATCCTCTCAAATATTGAACGTTGCTAGAATGCAGATCTCTTATAGTTACTGAAACATTGAAGTGCCAAGTGTCTATGGATGAATACATATTACCAGAATACAAAAATAAATATTTCTAATGCTTAATTATAAAAGCTATACATGTAAGTTTAAGACACTAGTAATTTTCTGTGGCGTAGCAATATTCGTTCTTAAGGACGTTGAAGACTCTTTTTCGCAATAAGTACACACGAAGGAAGAGAAAGAAGAAAACCTACCAAAACAAGAACTTGTATGCATGGAACACAACCAAGAAAAATAAACGCCTGAAATGTCGAGAGATGAGACATAAGCATTTTTGTCTTTCGCATGCATTTTTTCTGAATCCAAAATTGTCAAACTGTGATTCTAATGGTTAAAAAGAATATTTTTTAATGGTTCAAATATTATGAATCACATCAAAACCCTCAACCCTGAGAAAGTTTTGTTTTTAAAAACTTGCTTTCTTAGTTTTTTTTCAACTGCGAGCTTGTTTTATTAAGTATATAATCAGTTGGTAAAGAAGGTGTAGGAATTCTTTATATTATTGGGAGCGGTTTGTATATCGGTGCGTACATAGGACGTTTCCATTCTTAATGACGTAAGCAAATGTATCTGGAATGAAAGTGTCATAGACAGCTGACTAGTAAATATTTGTAATCTTTATTTACTCAAAAAACAGCGATATGCGTGTTGAACTATAATCTGGCTCCGTGACGAGGGAATATAAAAATAAACTTGGATATAGCGCGATTATCTCTTTTGTACACGATCCTAATGTTCCAATGTTTATTCAGGACGGTAGGGGCGTGAGATGAACCGTAAATTTTTTCCTTATTTTCCAGTTGAAGAAGAGGAGGCGAAAGAAAATGAATAAAACTGTCACGTCAACTCAGGTCGTCATTCAGACAAGGGGCAGATCCATCGCTCTTTCAGAACATGAAGACTTGCGCATTCTGTATTTTCTTCCCTCTTTATGCTGGTGAGTATCTTCTTATATATACAAAATTAGTGACTGTCTTGTCTTTCACACACATCTATTGTTTTCTTTTTTTTCGAGTCTGATGAAATTTTGTTCACTTGATCTTCAAAACTAGAGGAAGATCACAGTTTTTGTAAAAATTCGATAAACCACTTTTCATGTCTTAATGCATAATCATAGTACCTCTTTAGGAAATGTGGCACACTTTACGTTCATAATACGAGGAAATTATTGTTAACATGGACCTAAGATCTGAAAATGTTGAAATGATGTTACTTTCGCTTACTGCGAGATTTACTACGGAAAGATAGTTCAAAATTCCTATTTTACAGGGGAGGCCATCTTCCTTCCTCGCGTTACGTTACCTGCAATTTCGCTGAAATTTGAACTTGACATTGCAGGCAACATTCTCATTCTACATGACAGATTCGCTTTATTCCTCTGAAGTCACAGCGAGATCTTCCCTCCATGTTTTTATTGTGTGTTGTATTAATACATACCATGATTGTACGATAATTGTAATGCATAGCACTTCTTGGAGGTATTATTTTGTAGAAGTTAGATGTGTGCATAATACAGACATATTAACTTTGTTTCGACAGCTTCACATGAGTCCGACTCATATAATTGTTGAACAGTTTTTGTTTTCTTTTCGTTTATGGAAAATTTATTAAATAATTACGAATGATCGCAAAATAAATTGAAATTATAATGAAAAGGAAAATAAATAAATAAATTTTAGACGCAAAAAAGCAGTTACAAACTGCGTATGACCACGTAGGGCATAACAAACTAACAAGGGACCATTCCATCAATTCCAATCAAGGGCCCAAGCTATTTAATATTCATAAAAGAAATTATTTAATAAATACGTACTTGTTCACTTATTATTCCAAAATGAATTGTTGGTATTATGTGCAGTAAAAATTTGAGATTAATAAAACAAAAGTAGTAATGACACTCCCGCTCATGGAAAATCCGTCAATATCCAAAGGAAAACCGAACAAAAGACCCGGACCAGGATGGGTCCTATATCCAATCTTTAATATTCTATATCATTTTTATGTGTACATAAAAAAGCAACAAAAGTGAAAGTAGTTTGCTCTAGTTGACAGAATTAGTTGTCCGACATTACGCACCCAAATCATGACACGTACTCACGTAACTCACTCATGAATTTATTTATCATTTCCAGTGTTTGTAAATGCAGTGAATATCGATGAATCCGAGTATTTACCTGAACTTTGTGCAAGAGGATCAACCTATTGGTGTAAAAATCTAAGGTATTACTGAATTGATGCTCTTTTACTGAAATACCTCATATATTTAAATGAATGGAATATTTCCAGAACGAGGACAATATACCGAAAAATTATAACCTCTTCCTTAATCAGAGCAAACACAATATCATGTACAACATTATTGATAATTACGTTAATGTTATGCTTGGACATTTTGAAACGTGGTAACTGAAATTATGATGAGGTTAATTTATAATTAGTAAATTATATATTTTATAATTTTTCTGTCGACGCCCTGACTTTTTGTGCCCTTCCAGAACTGCTACTAAATGTAATGCTGTGAAACATTGCATTCGAACGGTTTGGAGGCGACCGGTCTATCATGAAGACGAAGATTTGTGCAAGCCATGCAAGGAAATAGCCACTGATTTTCGTGATATTATATTGAACGATAAAACTCAGGTGTGTTTCGTTAATTCTCTTTGGTTTTATGAATATTGAATTATTTTGTTCTCTACGGCATTACTTCGTTTCTTCCAGGAAGAACTAAAAGGAGTAATCAATGTGACATGCAAAGTGATACCGTTACATGGATCACAAGAGGAATGTATTGAGTTCTATGACACATTCTTGCAAGAAGTTGTAATATTTGTCTCTAATATAAATTCTGAAGCAATTTGTCAATTTCTAGGAATGTGTAGTGATGATCACATTTATATCCCGTTGAGGACAAAGGTATGTTCTTCACATGCCTGGGACAAGTATATACATTTTTTTCACCTCCTTTCGGAATCTTACATTTATAGATTTAATCGGAATAGAAGACATTTCTAGATTCATTTTTTTTTACATTCCAATCATTNTTCATTTTTTTTACATTCCAATCATTGAATTATTCTGAAAACTACAGACCTTTTTTAATATTATGGGGGGTCTTAGTATGTCCTCTGCATATTCTGTATTTTTTAGTAGTCTGAAGCACCCAATATTGTGGATTGGAAGCATTCTCACATATTCATAGAATATTATTGGAAATAAAATACATTTGATGTCTAAAAATTTCAAAATAAATGTTCGAATGATGTGTCTTGTTCAGTATAAGGAAGCAGTCATGAAGAGGAATAATTTTTACGGAGAAAGAAATAATATCCTCAGTTCATCTCTCAATGATTGGAAGCCAAGGATTGTAGGAGACTCCAAGCGATGTGACTTGTGCAGAATTGGAGTCACCATTTCTAGAAACATCATTGCTGAACTGAAGGTCACTGAACATGAGTTTGTGAAAAGATTCAAAAGTATATGCACCATTCTCCCTACTGACAGGGAAAAGGTAATTCATTCACAAGTAAGGGCAACTGAGCCAGGATTACAAATTCTTGAGGATCCCGAAAAGTATTTTTTAAATTTATTTCTAATATGTAAAATCAATTAACCACTAAAATTATTTTGACTTAAAAAAAAAATTTTTTTTGCTAACTTTTTTTGATAATTTGTATGATTACATTCGAAATAAAGTTAAAATTTTATAAACGAAAAGTAAGTTTCTGACAATGAGCGGTTAAAAATATTTTTCGAATACCCGACGAACAAAGATTTCTGAGGTCCCGAAAAATGTAAAACCGGCTCGGAATAAATCGTTTTTACAATTGATACGAACGTTATGCATTAAATCTGTGATTTTTTCAGTGTTTCCATATTGAGGAACATTACGCTTCTATTCTATACATATTGCTGACAGGGAGTATTGATTCGAAAGAGGTCTGCGCTTTGATTTCACTCTGCACAATTACTGTTTCAAAAGAGGTAAATGTTTTTTATAATTTACGGCATTAAGAGGACCTAAAATATGCATAATTAATAAATAAATTGTTTCTGGTTCAGTCATTATCTCCCGTTTCCTCCGCTATTGCCATGGATCCACTTTGAAGCGAGAGTTCCGAGAATGATATTATTGGTGTTCATGTGTTCTTCAATCCAACGTTCACAAGGTACGTAAATTCTCAATTCCTTTGCAACGGTTGATGCTGTACTAAGTATCTCTAAGCGCTCAAGTGTAGTTATTTCTTTTATTTTTTAAGTGACATCTTTTTTCTGAACATAAATGTTTGGAATAAGAAATGGGACCATATTTCTTAGAATTAAGACTGCTTTACACCATTTGTTCGCGAGCTGGTGACTGTTCGCTGCTCCGTTTATCACCAACGTCCTGGCATCCCATCCAACTGACTGCGACCTAACTCGACATCTGAAGAAATTCATCGAATACAATGTCATCAAAGTTCGAATTGGAGTCTGGAAGTGCAATAGGGACTATGTGCCTTCGAAATTTTTGTTTTCAGGACTCTAATGATAAAAATTCAACTAAAATGTAATAAAAGAAAGACGACTTAATTGAGTAAAAATATTTTCTTCGGTTCATTACAACTAGGATTTCCGCAATAATTAATGTTTTATCATTCACTAATTGTTCATCTAACGTATAAAACAAATTGTAACATTTTATCTTCAATAAAAAATAAGAAATGTTGGGAACACCCGAATTGTGTGCTTCCTGGTGGCTGTTATCACCCCATAATTCGATCATGGTAATAGTCCCAATGGTTTCATGACAAGTGCTTCACTACTTAATCCGACCCATTTCAATACAGAGGAATATGATTTCTTAAAATAAGGGAAATTTAAGATACGATCTCGTTTCAGATGTTTTCTTGTAAAAACAGATTGTTTTCTTCAAACTTTGCCCGAATTCCAGATTTCTATCGCTGGGTATTCCCCGACTTTTCACTTCAAGCATTCAGTGGAGTGCGAGTACGGGAAGAATTCCTCGGATTTCTCGATGAAAATTAAAAAATAGAACTAATAAAAATAGCTTTATGTTTCTCGGAAAATGCACTACGGGTTTTGAAAATCTTTTGAAAAAGACATATTACCAGTAAAAATACAGCTTCAAACGCGTAATATACTCGCCGAGAAAGTAAACAATTTTTAAAAATTATGACATTTTTTAAACAATCGATATATAAAGTAAATCAAAAGTTATTTATATATTTTGATTACAGAATGAACGCAAATAATATAACTACACAATTTAATGCTTCTTTTGTAATTTTTGAGAAGTAATCTAGCTAATATTTCTGTTCCAAATTCTATTATAAATGGTCTACGGGCGGCAGGACTTAGATGCAGCAGTGTCATTAAGTATTTGGGTGTACGTATATAGTTACTGACAGCTAAGGACCACGAATGACGAGGACCAGTAAGGCTCGGTTTTTTTGTCATATATCCCAGCTATTTAAACAGAGACATGGAAATGAAAAGTTATAAATTTTATATTGCCCCGACCGGGGATCGAACCCGGGATAAATTGGAGACGAGGAATCACGCTGACACCGTGGCCACGACCGGGATCATTAAGTATTTCGTTCTTAATTATGTAATGTTAATACAGTTTATAAGCAATTCGGAAAAGTTAACACAATTATTTATTTATTTATTTAGCGTATTGCTGCGTACACTATTTTTGTCCTTATTGTACAGGGACGTGTGTCATGACTCTGTTTGGAACCGCTGATATGTTAAATCCATCCATGCCTTCGACCCTTGATCTGAGTTTATCCTTTGTTTGCCTCCAGAGAATAAATTAGCTTATTGCCTTCCATGTTTGTACCTGCTTATTTATATTAAATATTTTATTTATTTACCATAAGTATCACCTTCCGGAAAGTAAAAAGAATTCACGTGAAAAGCAGCTGTCAAAAATTCGCGTTTTAAACCTTTCTCTTTGACGTTTCGGGAGCTCTGTTTCCGAAAGAGCCGTGACGTGAGGAACATCCCTTTCACCTGCTTCCACGCGGTTGTGTCATTTCGAGACTTCCGTTGCTCAAACACCGTTCCGGAGGAAAACAGGAGGCCCGTGTTATGTCTTCTCATTTACGGAGAGAACCTCTCCAGCGATAAGAACTCTGCTTCACTGAATCAGCTTAACGAGAATCCGTAAGTATGACGCTACAGTAGTGCCTTTTCGCGTCTATACGTCTAGAAATTCATAGATACAGTGGATGATAGAAGTCTTTGTGTAACGCTTTCATGTAGATTCATAAACAATTTAATAACTCTGAAACTCTTAGTTTGACAGGACGGTAGGTGTGGTGCTATCTATCTGCATGATCGAAGTAATATAAAATTCGTATAATTATGAATGTGAAGGTTAGATCTGCGCGACACATTTTAAATTCAAATATTGGACTTGTTCGAGTGAGTAAAACCCCTTATGCAAAAAAATAGTGAATACAAAAATTTCACAAAATAATGTGCAAAAAACGGAACATAAAAAACCCTTAGCATTGAATAGAACGCATTAGTACGTATCCAGGAACGTCTGTCAGTAGCTAAGTGAGGTCGGAGGTACCAGAACCCATAAAAAGCGAATGTCGCTGGAGTGACATTAACACAGTATGAAGGATTTTTGTCAGTTTTACAGTTTGCAGTGGCTGCTGCGACATAAGTCGTTCATTACTAAGAGATAATGGTGTATCCTCGCTTTCTATACGCAAATGTTAAAATTCTGTGATAAATTTCACATTCTTTGGTAAGAGTTCTATAAAACATTTTCTTACAAATACGCATGCGTGACATCCAAACACGATATAACAGCACAAATACATTTTTCAATGCAGCTTAGTCTGCTTGTATAGTTTTGAAGGCGAAAGGTTAAACAACAATTATTTGTCGTAAGTTGGGATTAAAAATAATATTAATTATTTGTTTTTATTTGAATTCCACATTCGTTAATTCATAAAAATTACGATACGTCAATACATGCGTCATTCAAACAAAAATATGATACTATAATACATATTTTCTTGGTATAGGACATAGAAATAAGAAGTGTATGAATCAAAAGAAAAAATGTATTCTTCATCAAACAATTTAACATTTACGCCCTAGATTCTTACCGTAAACGCTTTAACAGTAAACGATATGTAAATTTCTTAAAATATATTTAACTAAATAATTACCCAATAACAAATAAGGTGTCACTGGCAGAATGTATGATCATGTTATGAACTTCCTAATGAAACAACTACAGCAGTGTTTTGAAGTTGATTCTTCGCAGGAGGCATTCAAAAATTTGTGTCACTCCTCGACAAATGTTTACATAAACTAAATGATTGTGTCGGAAAGTAGTTTTTGTATGGAACTTAATTGTACGAATAAAATAATTATAAAATTTCGATCCTGTTTTGTTTTATCATGACGAGCAACTGACTTCTTTATTGACCCTCGCAGTATTCATCACTTATTTTGTGCTTCGTCGTATGTTTATTCTCTCGTTGAAAATCGCTTTCTTCGGAGCGTCACGGTGCCCACTCTCTGTTTTCTTTCCGGAAACAGAAGTCCCAGTGAACGGGATCCCAAGGAGAAAGTGGACGGAGGACGTATCGTTCTTCCTTAGTAAGGAGGAATCAATCCGATCGATTCTAATTTGTTATCGTGATTACGTCGTCTATACGTAAACAAGTGAACAGGTCCCTTAAGGTGGAATGCAAAAATAGAAGACAACATTAATATTTATACTAATATTTAGAGCTATTGTTATTTTATTGCCGCAAAAATAAATTTAGTACTGAAGACTAAAGCTAGAATACATGCCTAAAATTTGCAATTAATATTTAAATTACTCAGAATGGCTTCTCATATTTTATTTCCGCAATAAAAATTTTGTTGCTCAATGTTTTAAATGACTCATTCAAGTTTCACAGTGAATTTTTGGTTTGTTGACACAGTACTTACGACACTGCGGAAAATATATTGTGAAATATGTTCACCTGGAAAAGTATTCACTGGAGTTCTTCCGTACAATAAAAGGCATTAACACGATTAAATGGGTAAGCATGAAGAGTTGAATCTATTGTTCAAAACGTCATCTAACCTGCCCCGCTTAAAATCTTATGCTCTCTAAATATTTAGTATTGGTATCATGATTAAAAGTCGTTTGAATTAACACTCTCAGAAGTGATGGTACAAATTTTGCATCATTTTTATTATCAATCAAATTCCAAAATTTTAGTGTGTCTGCCATTATTAGTCCAGTAACGATATTTCGATTTTTTTTCCGAATCAGATTTCAGTACTTTCTTCCTTAAATTGATAGCCAACGTTTATTTTGCAAAATTCTAATTTTATTGTGAGTAATAATAGTTCAAACAATTCAAAAATCTAAGAAAACTAATCGGACAGGATTTTTAGCATTGGAACTAAAAAAGTTATACCTTCACCAAAATTTTTCTCAGTGCGTTTCCATCAACACAATTTTTATCGCTATTTTTGTATCACATTCTAAAGCGTCGGAAATTATTTCTTTACGTGACATAAGAACATAATTTACAAAAGACTGACTATTTGTATACTTTCGTAATTGGGAACCGAAAAATGTAAATACGCGTAAATTTAACTCCATCTATAACTTCCGAATATTGTGAAAATATTTATGATGAAATAATAAGAGCTAGAGAAAATTCGTGGTGTTTCTCTTGTTTGTTGTAATGAAAATTCTTTTGGATCGAAATACCCTAAAGAAAACCCTAAGAAAAACCTTGGTCTACAGAAATAATATATAACACCGCGTCATGATTGAGATTCAGATAGAATATTACAATAAAACATAGCTATAAGCAACATTTACGATTTTTCTCCTATATTATTCAATTATCGTTTAAATTACTATAATAATGGCGTGGTACTAGGAATTTTAAGTTGATGACTTCACATTATGATATCAAAAATACTCCCAGACCATTATTAACCTCTGCTTCAGGTAGGTCCATGTGGTGGCGATGGGTAACAATGACGGTGCTAGCGGTGGTGCTGGCGGCGGCAGTGGCATGGGCTGTGCACAAGATGGCGATGGTGGTACACAAAATGGCCTCGGCCATTCGACGGCGCATGCGAGTAGTCGCCCTCATTGAACGTATTCCTGGTCCTCCTGCGTTGCCCGTGCTAGGCAACACCATCGACTTCAATGTCGACCATGACGGTGAGAATGCTTTTGCAATAAATTGAACAGTTTAACTTGAGTGGAGGAAATTAAGAAAATAGTTCTAATTTACATTGGTGGGGTAGAGAGTGTACCTAATTGATTGAGAGGACATTGCTATCCATCTAATATCCTTTAGCATCCTGGAATCTCGTTTGTTTTTAGTTACTCAATAAAATGTGAGGTTAGGAGTAAAAGTTTTTGAAGTTCATTGAACCCGCACATTTCACGAGAAACTTTTGATTGCCAACATAATGATCGGTATTCTTATACTCTATATAATAACACTTCTCCCATTGCAAAGCATCCAATTCGTTACAACGCAAGGAATGATATATAATGGAAGAATGCAAATTTTTTAATGTTGTGAATAAACTTGTTTTTTGCAACACAACAATAACTATATTTCATTTATAATCAAATAAATTATTTTTAATTTAAATGTTTATAAATTTTGTAAAAATAAACTCTCCTTTAAACCGCGTCTACACCGGCGAGCGAAGCTGTAATGTAGCCGAGTCTAATTGGCGCGAACATGCGGTGTGGCCGGCACAGTTCGCCGGTTTGGCCGTGACTTTGCTTGTATCACAATGCTGGGAAAATCAGTTAATACTACTATAAAAATAAAATGTCTGCCTTGTTTCTTGGTCTTTTGTTTGCTCGCAGAGGTCTTCATGCGGCTCATGTGCGGAGGCATGATGTACAACTCTGGAAGCGGAGTGATACGTGGGTGGAATGGATTCGCTCCGTGGGTTCTTCTTTATCGAGCGCATGCTGCTGAGGTGAGTGAACCATTATTGTGTGCAGATAATTGAACGGAATGCGGTTACAGTTTAGTATTTTACAGTTGCGTCGAGAACTGCAAAAAGTTGCCGTTTGGCGCACAATAGTGCCTTCAGGAGGTGAGCAAATTTGACTACGTTTTGTAAAACATCACGTTTTGAGCCTCGAGTTTTTTCTCATGTTTTTGGTGAGTTAGTTTATCCGCCGGCCGATAGAGGCGCAACCGACGCTGGCTCGCCCCACCGATTGCTAAGGTGCTAGCTTGCTTGCTCACCACCTTGTCAGTCCTAGTTCAATTTGTGAGCTCAGAAAAAAATTGAAGCTTTTCACATTCATGTCCCAGTTATATAGCAGTGAGTACTGAAAAGCGAACCCTCCTTCTTCTATTCACCTCCTACTACTCCTAGTATCATTAACTCTTAACATTACTAGCTACTCCTAATACCTCCACGTGGGCCAAGTTGTTGGTAAACCCACCTTCTAGCAATAACCCTACCACCCACCTCCTACCTCCTATCGCTCCATGTAGATAAGCTTTAATAGCAATCTTCATTTCCTATTAACAAATACTACAAAAACAACGACGCTGGCTGCTAGAGGTCCTGTAATAATTACACCGGAAAACTTTCTGCGCTGCCAATCACATTCTTCCCTATTTGCTAATTTGAGCGCAATTTGGCAGCGGCTTGTTTATTTGAGCATGTGTTGTTCTATCTTGTATATACATGGTCATTAGTGGCACTGCAAAACTGTATTATTCACATTGCGATGTTGATCGGATCTAGAACAATTTTTCTTCCTCTAATCCTGCTTATTCCGTTCTTTTCAGTGCTATTCGTTTTTAATTCCTCTTGCACAGTTCATATTTCGCGATGCAGTATAGAATAAAGCCATTTATAGGGAAAAATATCTGGATAGGCAAGAAGTTTCCCAGTCTCTTTCGTATAGTGTCTCTGGCAGCTGCAACTGAGTGTGCTTTACTGCGGTGGTGCGTTTCAGACACGTGAGTGTTTCTATGCATCATTTACGCAGTAATCACGCTATATCTCCTCCTGGTGACAAAACATTAAAACATTGGAGAAAAGAGAGACAGCTTTAGTAGGCAATGCGTTTGTTTCTTGAAAACAAAAGTATAAATAGTGACCTGAGCTGGATAAGGTTGAGCCAAAGAGTTGGGAATCGAACCTAGCGGACACACTCTTGCTCTCAAGCTCATGAAGATTGCGAAAATCAAAGTTTGAAAGCTGTGTTAAAATAATTTTCTTTGAAGTATTTTGACAATTTAATACGTTTTTTTTAGTTATTGTTTTTGACGGTTTTAACCGTTGCATTTCTTGTCGAAAAGAAGTATTGATGACTGACTGGCTCAATAAGCATGCAGAGCAAAATCTATTAGACATAACATGTTGAAAATTTAGACTAAAAAAGGATTTTTGTAAATTCCTAATTTAAAGTGATTAATTAGGGTAAAATGTACTTTAAATAATTCCTTCTCTATCTCGTGAATTAGTTAACACATCTTCACGGATTATGTGTGTAATCGGTCAATATTTGTATAGGTTAAATTAAATGAAGGATAAACTGTATCACAACGACAAAAAGTCCCTCACAAAGCAAGCAAGACTGGCAAGTTAAGTATAAAGGAACTGTGCGAAAAAAATTCCTCCTGGTTAAAGAGGGGAAAATCGTAAAAATCGATGCTGAAAATCACCTAAAAATTTTCTCGACAATACCACGCTGTGTTTTCTATGTCCCAGGTTATTCTTGGGAGTAACAAACATATGGACAAGAGTCGTGAATACAGATATTTACATCCTTGGCTCGGGACAGGCTTACTCACGAGCTCAGGTAAGATAACGCAAGCACCTCCAACCAATTTTTAGTCTGACCGAATAAAATCAGGTCACTTTGCGATCACTATTAGATCTTGCATTTCAAAGTTGGAAAATTTGTGTTTAATACTAGTGATGAATAAAGATAACTTCATGTTTCGTTTTAGGGACTGATATAAATGTATATATCAGTGTTTAAATTTATATTAGTGTGTCAATTTAGATTACTTTTTAAATATTTTTTTATAGTAAATTATATATTAATGTATAAATTACTATCAGAAAATCATTTAAAAACAACGCAAGAGCACGTGGAAGGCAATAAAATAACTAATTCGTCACATCAAGTTAGGGACCATCCCATTAAATTCTATCAAAAGACCTTACGGCAGTAACGGACATAATATTTATTTGCCCCAAGGAAAATTCATCAATCATTTTTCTGCCTCCATTTCTCGCTGTCTTCACTGTGTTTGTTGCTATATCGGGCATGTTATATGTGGCCCTAATAGAGTGTATTCTTTTTCCCTTTCCTTTCTTGAATGCAGGTGCCAAATGGCATGGCCGTCGGAAGCTCTTGACTCCAGCGTTCCACTTCAGCATCCTAGAGGACTTCGTGGCCGTGTTCCAGGAGCAGAGCGAAGTGTTGATGCGCCTCTTGCAACCGCACGCACAATCGCCTCACACGCCCTTCAACATCGTGCCTTTTATTACGCGATGCGCACTCGACATCATCTGCGGTGAGACTTTCCTTATGATACGGTTTTAGTTGCAATTGCAGTCATTCCCTTCGACAACGCAGCGGAATACAGCACGAGTGCCGACGAGGTCATAGTGACGTTAACCAAAATTATGTGGTATTTTTTCCCCGTCGACATATGTTCCCTACAGTGACCGCATTGACTTTAACTGTGTCATTAACAAAACAACAAAATTTAAAAAAGATTATAAATCATCTTACGGAAGTGTTTTCACGTCTTCTCTTCTTTTTTCTTAAATATATTTGTCATTCCCACTTGAGTAAAACACTCTTGAAATCTTTCAAACGTTTCTCCTGTCTTCCAAAAACTCTCATTTTCAACTCTCATTTTCTCTCAATCTTGTACTCTCTCCTTAAATCCATACAAATATATAAATGCAATAATATCTGTCTGTTTGCTACCGTTTCACGACTAAACCACTATACCGGTTTTGATGAAATTTGGCGAGGAGATAGTTTACATGTTCAAAAAGAGCATAGGGTAACTTTTATTTTTTTTAATTTCTGAAAGGAAATATAGAAAATATTTTTTGCCCATAAATGCCGATGAAGTCCAAAAACTAAATTAAATTTTCAGAGACGTATATTTGGATACGCTACCTAAACGGTGGGAGATAAGTGACAACTATAAGTGGAACTTTTGCTTCTTAGAAGAGTTCTACAGAAAAGTTCACGACAACATATGTCTATCTTCAAAGGTTAACTTTAATTATTGAAAAAATATTTTAAAAACAATCGTGATAATTCAACTTAAGAGACTAATTTAAGAAGGAAGAACTAACAATCCTTATCCGTTGTAGTAATCTCCCATCTAATAAAATGAATTCTTTGTTTTGCGCATTTCACAAAGAAAGAAACTGTCTTTGAATCGTAAAATTTGGACGAATAGTTTAGATTGACAAGTTTGGACAAAAGAGAGAGAGAGAGACCACAGCCGCTACCCGCGCCGCCGCACCGTGTCTTGCCTCGAGTGGATCAACCTTGAGTGGATAGAATGTAGCTTTTATGTTGTCAAAGCACATTAACAAGGGATTAAGTTTAGTTGCAATGAATAAAAAATGTTTGGTAATGATATACAGCACAATACTGTGTTGAAAAGAGACGAAAATGCCATGCATTAATCGCAATAGAATGCCACTTTCATTCATTACGAATGTAGTCAATGCCTCGCCGAAACTTGAATATAGTATGTAATTCTTTTCATATTTTTACTATTGTAACAATTTGATGATTTGTGTTCCAGAGACTGCCATGGGTGTCCAAGTCAATGCTCAACATAACAGTGACTCGGAATACGTTCGATCTGTCTATGAGTAAGTACAGCGCTAGACGACTCGAGACTCAAGGTAAAACAAAGGGCACGTAGGTAGTGGTGCATTCGATTGCAAAACTGCCACTGTGGAGAGGTACTTCACTGTTATCACTGCTGACCAGCGGCACATATTTAAGGTGGAATGAGTGTGCCTGGCACTAGTCAAGCACATAGACCTATGTGCTTCTCCTCAATCCGGTGTTGCTACTTCAAATTCCTTCTAATATTTGTGAGGGCAAAGGGCACTCTGCAAAGGATTAAACAGAAAAACTATTTTTTTTGTTCATTTTCTTCGGCCTCACGGACACCTTGGCTCTATTGCAGTGCAAAATTCGCTCATTGGTCTTCATCGCTTTGAACCCCAATATCGCGCATCGTAATCACCTTAGTGGTGGAGTCTGTCATCGCCAGCGAGAAGGCGTGCTCTTCATCTACTAGTCTAGCGTCTGTCGTAATCAAGTATCTTCCCCACAAACTCTTCATATAAGTCATATTTTGTCTTAGTTGACTCTTGTCTGTCATGTTCTTGCTTCATGTTGCATTTCATGTTCTCTGCTCTTTCTGCATAATTTGCTCTTCGTATATTCATAGTTATGCTGTATTGTAATTGCTTTTAACCCATGTTCGACACTAAGCCGCCATCCTGATTGGGGTTTTGCTGGGTTTACTCAATCGCTTAAGGCGATGGATTTCACCGGGATGGTCCCTAGTTTTGCTTCCCAACGTTAAATATAAATACGATCCTCCTAATTTTCATCGTATTTTCAAATGTAAATGTTTTAGATGGTTAGACGGAAGAGCAGACCTTAAGGTCTGAGTCTCGCCAAAATAAAGGCATTTCATTATTATATTACTATTTTATTTAGTTCTCTCAACTTGTGTTAGTTTTTTCTCAACGGTGGATTATTATATCAAGTTCTGCTGGGAGGAAGAATCTATTTCAGGTCCAAGAACTTTCTGGTAATGTGGGCTGAGGACAGAAGGACGCTGTGTTGCAGTCTACTTATTATATTGGTGTTGATTTAGAGTTTTTAATGGAATCGACTAGGAATTGTGGTACTAGTCCTAGGGCAGATAAAATGATAGGCATTACGATCACTTCTGGAACATTCCAGAGTTTTTTACTTCTAAGGTTAGTTGTTGGTATTTTGATATTTTGTCGTTCCTTGTTTTTTCTAGATTGTTGTAATTTACGACAGCAAAATCGATGAGATACTTTTGATTCTTTTCTTTTCCAAAGGATGGTATCAGGTCTGTTGTGAATTGTCGTTAGGTCAGTGAGAATGCTTCTGTCCCAGTACAAAATATTTGCTTTCAAATCGTCTTGCAGGACTGGTTGAGGTTTATACAGATGGTCTGGTGGTATGAGATTCTTAATGCAGTTCAGTGATTTTGCAATTTCCAGGTGAATTATTTTTCCCATATTGTCGTGTCTAGTTTTGTAATAATTTTGGGTCAACTGTGTGCAACCACCAATGATATGCTCGAGTGTTTCTTTGGTTTGGTTACATCGGCGACATGAATCTGTAATTCCGATTTCTTTCAGGATTATTTTCCTGTAGTTTCTGGTTCGTGTGACTCCGTCTTGCATTGATACAAAGAAGCCTTCTGTTTCTGGGAATATATTTCAGTTCATTAACTACTTAACTGATTCTATTTTATTTATTTTGCTGTTGGTCAGTTGGTTGGGGTAGTTCCCATGTATTGGTTTATCTTGCCAGGTTGTCATTCTATTTTCTTGCATTGGTTGGGGTAGAGGCTCATTCAGGTGACAGGGTGTATAGTGCTTATTACTGGTTGTAATTGCTTGGTGTAGTGATGAGGTATACGCTTTTCTCCGGAAAAACATAGTGAGGATGTATTTTTGCCTTTCATGGAGGTCTTTGATTCGTATGATGCCCCTTCCGCCCTAATTACGTGGGATGAACATTCGCTCTAATGCTGATTTAGGATGGTGTTTGTTGTTGCTTGTCATCATGGTTCTGATTTTCCTCTCTAAATTTTCCAGATCTGTAGTTGACCATTTTACTACCCCAAAGGAGTAGGATAGAATGGGGATGGCTAATGAGTTTATTGCTTTCGTCAGGTTACGTGAATTTTTATGAGTTATTTTTTTACTCCATTCTTCTCACGAATTCTTTAGTGATGTGTCCTTTGACAATTGTTCTGTTCTATTTGTTTGCATCACACCCAAGTATTTGTACAGTTCATTAGGTTCTAGTTGTTCTATATCTTGATCTTTTACTGTAGTGTACGGTGTTGTCTCTTTAACTTTACCACGAACAAGGTTTTGTAATTTACATTTATCTATATCAAATTCCAGTCCGATGTCATTGCTTAATTATTCTATAATTTTCAAGATCTTTTTCAGTCTTTCTGCATTTCTTGCGTAAATTTTGATGTCATCCATGTACATTATATGTGAGACACACCGTTCTTGATATTGAGTCCTAAACTCTTCCCTTGTCGTTTGAGTGGATAAAGGGTTTTAAGCTAAGCAAAAAAGTAATCCACTGATTGAATCCCCTTGAAATATTCCTCTGTTGATGTGTATTTTGTTTTCAGTTGTATCAGAGGTCTTGCTGATGGTTTGGTTGCTTTCTCCGCTTCTACGTTTGTTGTTGGAAAGGATGAGTCTTGTGCTCCATTTTGTCATTGTGTTTTTGAAAAACTTTGTTACCACTGGTTAGATTTTGTATCGGTGTAATGTGTAAAGGAGCCAACTGTGGGGTATTATTATTATTATTATTATTCTACAATTTTTTCTCGTGGATTGTTCACCCGGTTTTTTAAGGTTTGAGGGGCTATCTAGCTTGCCTCATTCCTGAGGTTAAGCACGGTGCGAACAATACGGCAAGGTTCTAAGACAACAGATTTTTGGATCTTGGAAATAAGTTTTTCGGGATGCAAATTTAGTTTTTCCGAATTGTTTTTCAGGTTCTTATTTATGAGGCCATTTGCAGTGACAACGATTAGTAGAATTTCTACAGTTTCGAGTTTATAAATGTCTTGAAAGTGGGATGTAATTTGAAATTTTGTCTATTTCTGCTTTGTCAAGGTTATGATCTGCTGGATAGGTGACATCAATAATGAATTTATTTTTATTATTGTTATTATTATTATTTTGATTTAGTGATGCTCACTTCACAGCTCTAAAGGTGTTCTAGCTGGTTCAAATTTCTAATCCCAGATTGCTACTCGCTCTCTAAAGCAGTAGATGCACTTTCTTAAAATGTGGGCTGTGCCAAAAAGAACGATCTCTTGTATTTCCCATTCTCTTGGTTTGATTGGTATGGAATCTAAATGCTTCTTTAAATTTACAGATACCGCTCCAAGGGGACCTACAATGACAGGGATACTCTTCGTTTTAACTCCCCACATCCTACTAATTTCGATAGCAAAATCTTTGTATTTCAGCAGTTTTTCTACTTCTTTCTAAAATAAACTTTTGTCAGTTGGCACTGCTACGTCAATCAGCAAGCAGGTTCTGTTTTTCAGGTCCTTTAATTACAATATGCGGTTTATTGGTAGGGATGCATCTGTCGGTGTGGCTTTGTTGATTGAAAAGTATCGTGATTTCTTTTGTGGTTGATTCTTCCCTTGGCTCGTGTTTATACCAAACTTCTGAGGTTGACAAACCTAGATTTCTGCACGTCTTCCAGTGAATGTAATTACAGACTTTGTCATTTCTCTTTACGTATTCATACTTTCCTAGCTGAGGGCATGCAGGAACTATGTGATCATATGATTTTTCTTCCTCTCCTCTGTCCATTTAGTTCCTGCCCTTTTTGGGATTTCATTTTCCTACTGTACTTTCCACGTATCTACCTTCTCTCTGTATAGTTTTCGGTCCAAAATGTCAGATCTTTTTATTCGAGCTATTTGTAAATAATTTTTTACTTCCTGGATCCATGGGATGGCCTTAATTTTTTCTATGTATTTTAGAATTTTGTTGGGTAGTCTGGTAGTAGGTAGTCTATGTATATGGCCGTAAAATTTTAGTCTTCTCTTTCTGATGTCTGCCGCTAAGTTATATAGTTTTTCAGTTGTTTTCCTAGACCTTAATCTAAAACCTTCTTCCGTCATTTCAGGACCGATAATTTTTCTTATGGTTTTTCGTTCTTCTTTTAATAAATTTTCTAAATCTCTTTTTATGTGAAGAGTAAGAGTTTCACTAGCATACAGGGCCTCCGGTTTAATTACTGTGTTGTAGTGCCTAATTTTGGTGCCTATGGAGAGACATTTTTGTTGTAGATATTGTGGGTTTTTCGGTATGCTCTCTTCAGTTTCTGTAGTCGAATGTTTAGTGCTTTTCTTTCTCCACCTGTTCGATGATTTCGCCGAGGTACTTGAAATGTGAAGTTTGATTGGTGACTTTGCCGTATTGGGTGTTTAAGGTTTGTGTATTGAGTTTTGAGCAAATGAATTCGGTTTTTTGAAATGAAATTTGTAGACCTACTTTTTCTGCACACTCTTGAAGGATTTCTATTTGTGTGACAGCTATGGTCTCATTATCTGCTAATACTGCTAAATCATCTGGGAAGCCGAGACATGTAATTTTCAGATCATCTTTAGTTCGTCCAAGCTGTATTGGTTTCCAGTAATTTTGGTTCTTTAGTTGATTTTTCCAGTCCTGTATCACCTTGTCAAGGATAATATTGAAAACTATCGGGGACAAACCATCACCCTGTCGAACACCAGTTTTTATCAAGAATGGTTTGGAAATTTCGCCCATAAATTTGAATTTTGAGACAGTATCCGTGAGCGTTTGTTTGATTAGACTCAGAGTTTTTGGCTCTAATCCTCGTTCTTTAAGTATTGACGGTTTGTGAGTCATATGCCTTTTTAAAATCTATAAAGGTGCAAATTATTGGACTATTTCTGACTGCTTTATATTTTAGAATGGTTTTTAAATTAAAAATTTGTTCTGGGCAGGATCGGTTGGGTCGGAATCCTCCTGATATTCACCTATTGTATTCTCTAGTTGTTCTTGGATTCTTTGAAGAAGACATGCTGAGAAAATTTTGTATGTGACGTGCAAAAGAGAAATTTCTCTATAATTGTTCACATCTGCTCTGTCTCCCTTTTTATGAAGTGGGTGAATAAGAGCACATTTCCATTCTTCGGGAAGTTTTTCTGTTTTCCAAATACCCTCAATAATTTGTGTCAATTCTTTGAGAGAGTTGAGGCCTAGGTTCTTTAATAGTTCGGCAATGATGCCATCTTCTCCAGATGTTCTATTGTTTTTTAATTTATGAATATGTCTCTGTATTTCATTTTGCGTGGGTGGAGCAGAAGCCGGATTCGTATATGACGCGATGTGTTCTGAAAACCTTGCTCGCGGTTCGGGGCAGTTAAGAAGTTGGTCAAAATAACGGGCTTGTTCTTCACAATTTTCTTGATTGTTAAGAGCAAGTTTCCCATTGTGTTTTCTAAAGCATAAATTTGTGGACTATATCCGCGAATTTTGCCTGCGAAAGTCTTGTAAAAATCCCGCGTGTTGTAGTTTTGGAAATCATTCTCGATGGAGATTAATTGATCTTTCAAATATCTCCTTTTGGTTTGTCTGATAGTCTTTGCTACTTGTTTTCTGATTTCGTTGAAGTGTAGTTGATTTTTAGGAGACTTATTGCTGTTATAATTCAGGATGGCCCTTTTTCTCTCTTCCAGTGCTCTGTCACAGGTATTATCCCACCAAGATTGTTTCGTATTCTTGCGAGGGCATAGTTCNGACAGCACCAAGATTGTTTCGTATTCTTGCGAGGGCATAGTTCTTTTGCATTTTGAATAATTTTCTTTTGAAATGTTTCCCACGTGTTTGTTGGAATGTTTACCAATTCCTCCTTAAAATTACTTTCTTTTATGATTTTAGTGTCAAAATGATGTAGATGCGTTCTCTTATGCTGTATTTTTCGGGGAGTGAATTTAATTTTGACACGCATCAAATAATGATCTGAATCTATGTTTGCCCCACGACGAACCTGAATATTGTGTATTACTTTCTATATTGGGTATGATATTGCCACACGGTCTATCTGGAATTCTCCAAACTCCTGAATAGGTGACCTCCAAGTCTTCATTTTTTTGGCCGGTTTTCTTAAGGAAGGGGACATGATTTTAAGATTATTTCGTTGGCATAGTTCAACAAGCCTCATACCGTTTTTGTTTGTGAATTTGTGTGCTGGATATCTACCGACTGTTTTTTTATACTATTTTTCTTTACCAATTTGCGCGTTAAAGTCACCTAATAAATTTTTTGTATCTTCTTGGGGTATTTTCGATGTAACTTTCTCTAGTTTCGTCCAAAATGCTTCAGTCTTTAATAAGTCTTTCTTGTTGGATATATTAGTAGGAGCATGAACGTTGATTAGGGCATATTTCTTGTTGGCGCACTGTATACGAAGAGTCATTAATCGTTCACTAATAGGGGTTACTTCTAAAATTGATCCAATTATTTTCTTGTGTATGATAAAAGCCATTCCTAAAATTGGAGCTCCATTCGCTACACGTTTTTCCGTTTTGCTTTTGAATATGCGATAGTTTCCATAATCCATTGTGTCTTCATCAGTGAATCTGGTTTCTTGTAACGCAAGAATTAAAATCTTCTGCCGATCTAATTCAGTTATCAGGTTGTGCAGCTTTCCAGGTTGTGTTAAGGTGTTAATATTAAAAGTGCCAATATACGTTAAAGTCTTAGTTTTCAGTATGCTGAGTGATCGTGATTGTCCGGGTCCCCCAGAATCCGAAAACCCGGTCGCCATCCTTTTATGGGTGGATTGACTACCACTTGGGGTAATGTTACTGTTACCATCACGTATCATTAGGCTTGTAATTAAAGGGTTTGTCCAGTGTTTCCACTGGGAGCCTAGAACCAGGGATTGTTAATTCCTGGAGCCGAAAGCAGCCGCCCCTCACCTGGGAATTAGATGCTGACCAGAGAGCCGCTCATTATGGGTACAGACGCTTCTGGGTTTTATCCTGTTTTGGTCCGCGGGTGGTATTTTATTTCCCACCTACCCTACATATCTGTAGAGCATTCCCCTATCCGCCACCTGGGGACGCGCCCGATATGGGATCAGGAAACCCACTCGGGAATATTATTATTATTATTATTATTATTATAAATCGGTCAATCCCAGACCATGTGACTGCTGTTTTCCAGTGCAATCACAATTATCATCTTCTATCTTCCCAATCTTTCATAAATACGTCTTAAAAGTCCCGTGACCCGTAAAAAACGGCGGTGAATGTTTAGTTGGATGGAACCACTTCCTGATTTTTGTGTGTAAAGTTGACCGTTTGTATGTAGTCGCATGTTTATCGTCTCTTCGTACTGGTCTCTCTAATGTGCTGTTATCTTTGCAGTAATGCTTCCGAGAGCAATCGTCACGATTTCGTGACGTCACTGAAACAAAATATATTCTTTCAGCATCTGTAAAAATTGTAGCATATAACGTATTTTTTATAAGTTCAAATCAATTTAATCTCACTCAATGTCAACAGAACCAACTCTTCGCGGAAGCTATCAATGACAAAGTTAATGTTTATTATGATGTATAATTTTCATTATAAAACATTGTTTTACAATTAAAATTGCAATGATATCCGTCAGATTTTTTTTTTATTTTCAGAATTGGAACAATTGTACAAAACAGACAATCCAAAGTTTGGTTGCAGCCCGATTGGCTATTTCGATTAACGAGCTCTTATAGAAAACACCAGAAATGCATAAGAATTCTTCACGAGTTTTCTAAGAAGGTACGCATTCAAATGTTTGTTTTATCGATTCCTTGAAGTAAATTGTCTTATTTCTAATTTTCTCCGATCTCTGTTAAAAGGTAATTAGAGAACGCAAAGAAGAAATCGACAAACAGAAACTAAAGAGGGAAACCCCAGAAACAAATGAGGTTCCTAATAATGATCAGGATGACGATGTTATTGTCATAGGTAAGACCTTATGGGGTAAACTGCGTCAAAATAACAATGGGTTTGTAGTTGGTGCTCTAGGTAAATTTTTAGTGCTCAAAGTTCAATTAGTAAAATCCGACTAACCGTAATAATTCGTTACTTATATGGCTACAACGACATGGGGATAGAAATGGTGTCATGTTAATCATATGGGAAAATGAAAATATTTTGTTTATGGACATAAATTACAACATTGAAATACAACAATCACATTTCAAGTATTATCCTCCTTCAGCACCACAGTAACACTCGTGATCCACTCATCACGATGAACCGCGTCGACAGGACTTTGACCTTGTCCACTGTGCAGAGTTATGAAAACCAATACTATTTTGAAAATCTTAAAGAAAATGTGTCACATGCTATAAATATTGATTTAATGTGCAATCATGTGAAATATGTGGTGTATAGTTTAACTTTTTTAATACTTGAGTAAGTATTTTGAAAATTGGAAAACATTCAAGAGAAAATATTGAGCCAGTTTTAACCTACTTTCCCCCCTCGTTCAACTAAAAATTGCCTGAACGCTCTTATATCTAGTCCACTTAATATTTCAAAATATAACACAGACTCGGTTAAAAATGAAGGATATTCGATTTTCAATAGGAAGAATGTTTTGTAACATAAGGGAACTATTTTTTATTTTAAGCTAGTGGGCCCGTGTAAAGATTTGACAGTATCAACGATTTCCCGATGTTTCGTTCTGGAGGTAAATCAACGCTAAAAACAAGGTACAGTCACGTCGTTAATATTGATGTGAAAAGTTGATCAACTTCATTATTTATTTATTTCCTTAGGTACAACAAAAATAATTCAAATCCAATTTGATTTTAGTACATTTTTTAAACAAATAGGAAATTGGTAAAATGTCAGATTTACCTTTGTAAGAAGGCCAGAAAATACTTCTGAATCGCATATAGGGGCGGATCCAAAATTTGAATTTGGGAGCGGTCCATGAAGAGAAATACCAGGAAATGCGAGTCTCTTACTGGATTTTTTTTTCAAATTAACTTCTTGAAACTGCAGTTTAAAACATTCCTTTACGTAAATAAAACCCTAACTTCAATTGCAGTTTTCATAAATAACTCTGAAAAAATACGTTTTGGAAATAATTCGTGGTTTTAGTCAAATTTTTACTTTAAATTTTTTAGTCAAAGAGTTCCTTTATCTGTATTATTTTACTGTTAGATAAGTGCCACGGAATCTCGCTGGAGTACGAGTGTGCTAGAAACAGTGAAATATCGCAGCCCTAGACTCATTTCCCTTGTAGGAGTGGAAATCTATAAAAGCAAAGTCATATGTTGGTCCAATGAACTCATCTTTTAATCTTATCTTTATTTATTCGTCTTGTTTCTTTCAATGGGTGTACTGAATTTTTGCGAAGTAAAAAACTTAAACTATTTTATTACTATTTCTATCTTTTTCTTTTGGTGGGGGGGGAGACACGGGTCTCTTGTTCCCCCTCCCCTTGGATCCATCATTGATCGCAGGTGTAACAAGACCTACTACTTGGTACCTATATACTTTCTTCCACAAGGCAAATACACAATACCTTCCCCCTTTTTCAAACGTATGAACATACGCCATTCAAACAAGTCCTCACCTGCTCTACGTTTGAAAGAGTTGAGAAAGACAAGTGTTTGTTATAATCTGAAGAAAGTTAGGTGTAACCCTGAGTTATTGATTGGACTTACGAGTTCAAATCCCGGTGAAATGATGGAATTCATACTCGTGTCTTGAAGTCCAACTTGACTCCCAGACCTACTCAGCCAGGGTAAAATGAGTACCGGGTCTATCCCGTGATTAATGCGATCAGAGCTTGATGTTCTCGTGCTGAGACGAAGAACACACCACGAATGGCAAGGGGCAATGTAAAGCACATTGTGAGGAAGTTTGATACCGTTTCAACATATGTATGCAGTGGATAAAATGAATGTTTCAATTTCAGGAAAGAAGAAGAGACTTGCTTTTCTAGATCTCTTAATTAAATACTCGGAGGACGGTAAAGTTCTCTCCAACGAAGATATAAGAGAGGAAGTGGACACTTTTATGTTTGAGGTAAACATCCATAAACATTTTTGTAAAATAATTCAGTAAACCATATAACATATCATAATAATGGTAATAAACATGTTCGTGAGGAAATTTCTTCGTTCCCTTAATGATAAATATTACAAAACAGTGAAGCTCAAAATGTTTTCTAGCTTTCTTCCCTAAGTAAACTCATAACATTTTCATACGATTTGCAGGGAAGTTCTTTAATTTCCCTGAAGGGATCAAATGAAAAAAGAGTTGTCCATTTGTAAAGTAAAAAAAACCCAGCACGGTAAAGTCAGAGATAGTTGTACATGGCTCGATTCTCGAGGCGTCTGTATAATTTTGATTCTCCTAACATTCCTCACTCTTCTGTGGATACTGTCTGTTCATTACGGCAGAAATTTAAGATTCTATCTGTTTTTAAAGTTAAGATTAACTTTCGTAACAGATTCCATTCGCCAATTCCTGATCCTCAAAACTCTTGTTTATGAGTATTTGTGAAACATCTCTTGAAACATCAATTTATTAATTAATAATTAATGGTCTGATTTTGAAGTCACTGCACGCACTCCGAAAAAAACAAACACTCGTACAATATCAGTGAACCCCAAAACGCAACGTTCCCTCACAAACACACGATCGGAAATTTTCTCGATTTTGTCCAGTCAAAAATGACTTTTCTAATGGTCTGTATGTACAATTCAACGCTTGTGGATTAAGAGTATAAAGATAACTTTATTATATTCTCTTATATTACAGGGACATGATACGACATCGGCGGCTTTAGGCTGGACTCTGTTTCTTCTTGGTAGTAATCCTGAATGCCAGGTAAGCAAATCTACAGAGAAAAACTTTCGAAATAGCTTACAAAATTCGAGATTTCCAATCAGCAAATTTAAAACGGCATATTGTACTCATGAATTAATATCACCAATGTATTATTATTTACGACAAAAATAAGGATAATATTTATGTTTACTATGATTTTCTCACATATTACAACATTAGTGGCTATTCAGATTCTCGCAATTAATTCCCAATGTGAGAGTTATTTATTTAGCACTACAAACAGTAAGCAGCTAAAGTTTAGTTGCCACAAACTTGTGTGTATATATGGAGTGGTTTATTTAAAAAAATAATTTACAGTAAGAAAAGCAGTACAAACTGCGTATGACCACGTGGAGGACAATAAACTAATTTTACTCTCCGGAAGCAAAGCTAGGGACCATCCCATCAATTCCGACCAAAGGCCCTAAGGCAGAAGAGGATTGAAAAATTAAAGCAAACTCTTAGATACTATAAAAAATAATATAATAGAATGTCAACAAATTTGTAAATAAACTCACACAAAATTCACAAGTACGTATTGCCATCCAACCATGGATTATTCTGAGTATATACTTAAAAAATCGTGAGAATTGAAATAACTCTTAATTCAAGATTTATTGTTTCAATAGACGCTGACCCTAGACAAGAGCCTAGAGAATCTGTATAAAAATCCTCCTCCATCCGAAAAGAAAACGAAGAAAAACCCGGGTCAGGATTGGGTTACATAATTAATGTACGCAACTGTGCCAAGGTTGAGTACACATAAAACTAAATTAATATGAATCATAAGACAACGCAGCATGCAAGAAACTTGTTTTGAAATTGTTATAAGTTACTTCGAAAGTACTACAGCAATGCCGTGATAAAGTACAAGACAAATTTATCTTTTATTAAAATCAACAAATTCTTACACATTAATAGAATCACCGGTACAGGAGGTAGCTTTTAGCCGCGGATTTGAAGATATTAAATTTAACTGAATCTTTTATATTTTTGGGCGGGGAATTGTATACAACGATTCCCGAATGATTGACCTTTTTGGCAAAGAGTGGTTGACACTCTAAGGCAATGAATATTTATTCCGATTGCGAGTATTGTGTTCATGAACTAGACGTATGAAGCAAAGGTGGAACTTCATTAATTCGGTCTCAACAAACAAGACCGTTTCATAAATAGAAGTGCAGGGAAGTGTTAAGATAGTTAATTCTTTGAATAAAGATTTACAAGAGTTTCGTGGGCGAGATTTACAAATTATCCGAACTATTCTCTTCTAAATTCTGAATGTTGGGATACTCTGACCGGAATTGCACCAGAAGGTAATGCCATAACGTAAATGGGAGTAAATGTTTGCAAAATATATGCAACAGGAAATAAGTGGACTAACTACGTTAACAAAAATTCGGAAGGCATAACACAATTTACTTAATTGGGAATTAAGATTGTCAACGTGACAATTCCATTTCAGGTTGTCTTGAATATGGGGACCTAAGAATTTTGTATTCGTAACAGTTTTTAATTGTGTTCCGTTTAAAGAAAGAGAAACTTGGGGTAAAGATTTTGTGATCCTATTGTGAAATGACATAGACACTGCTATGTCAGTGTTTACAATGAGACGATTTGCATGGAACCAAGTCGAGAAGTTAGACAAAACTTTTTGAGTATTGGCGTGTATACATGGTAAATTAGTGTCTTCAGCAAAAAAAAACATTTTGCAATCTGATGTGGAGGGTGACATGTTGTTCACATACAATAAACAGCACGGTAATAGGGCATAGAATTGAACCACGAGAAAATCCGCAAGTAAGAGACTTTGTTTCTGAAAGCTAATGCTGAAACACTTTATTTTTAGTATAGGATATTTCGATCTTTTAAATAGGAAGTTGGCCATTGATGTGGCCCAAGAATGCCAAGAAGTACAAGAATACCTAAAGAATGCAATTTTGAAAGGGGAATTCCATGATCGATGTAATCGAATGCTTTGGGAAAATCAAGGAAAACACTGAGGATTCTCTCCATGGTCGAGAAATGTAGTAACATCTTTTAAGAAAGAAAATATGTCGCTGGTAGTGGAAAGGTTTNTTTAAGAAAGAAAATATGTCGCTGGTAGTGGAAAGGTTTCCGAAAACCGTATTGATCATCAGACAGAATGTTATTTTTTGATGGAAAATCTAGAAGACGCTTATAGAACAATTTTAGTATAATTTTTGAGAAAGAGAGTAGTAGAGATATTGGTCGATAAATTCCAACATAGTTTGTTTCCTTTCTTGTGTAAAGGTTTCACTTGAGCTCTCTTAAATGTGGTAAAGAACTATTAAAAACATTTATGAGTGGATTTAATAAAACGTGGTATGAAAATTTAACAATATACATAGGTATATGATATATGCCTGTTCAAAATTTGTTTTTTAATGAACTAATGGTGGGATATTTAAGAGAACATAAAATATCTAAATAAAAAATCTAAACATCGAAGAAGCGAAATTTTCAAATAGAAAATAATGATTAAATATTTTAAAACATTTAAAATAAAATTTTCAGCAGATCACGAAAAATACACATCACATCAAAAATAAAAAATAAAAATACACTTTTAATAATTTTCAAGATTCTTCAAATTATTCCTATTTTCATCAAGAAACGTGACAAAATTTCTTATAATCTACCCATGTTGTGTTTTCTGTTGGGCGGATATTTTGGCAGTCAGAACGCATTGAATTTATCCTCTAGCTCGTTCCATAAGTTTTTCGGAGAATTTCTGAATTTATGTTCCAGCATAGAAATCTCTTAGATTGCGGTGAACCTCACCGCCAGGTAACAGATTAATCATGTTACGTCGAATGAAAATGGTAGACGGGACCGGGATTCGAACCCGGGAC
>NNCF01127844.1:0-11742 GCA_002313205.1 Laupala kohalensis | reverse complement strand
TATATATATATATGTATATATATATATATATGTATGTATATATATATGTATGTATATATATATATATATATATATATATATATGTATGTATATGTACCGTTTTTTGTATTTCGATACTTTCACTTCGTAGTGAGGTAGTGCTACTGGGAGACCATTTAGAAAGTAACGATTGGAAATTACTTTACAGTTAAAAGCAAGTTATAAAAGAAAAAAGCATAGATAAAATTAAAGATAACGCTAAATCAGAAAACGGAAAATTATCTTTAGAATATATCCTTTTCTTCACAAGTGGTGAAATATGGCTGGAGAGAAAGTGATGTTTAGGAAATTCTACGTCTTTGTGAAAATTACCTTAAAGAATAAGACGATATAAAGAATTTGTTATTTGTAAAAAAAATTTTATCTGTTCAAATTCACTTTAGAGAGCCACTTTTATATTCAACAGGAAAAAGCTTTCGCAGAAGTGAACTCGATTCTCGGGGACACCGATCGACCTTTGACGCTGGCAGATCTTCAAGAGATGCGCTACTTAGAGTGTTGCATCAAAGAGGCTTTACGCCTCTACCCCAGTGTACCTCTGGTGGCGAGGCATCTCAACGAGGACGTACGCATAGGTAAATAATAATAACAATAATACTAATAAATCAATAATAAAATAAAAAGAAAAGACCAATTCTGTAGATATATGCATGTGTCCCATGTGACAAAAATATTGTCGACAAGGATTTTTTATGGGGCTTTACGGCTCGTCGGTATCTAAAATTCAGTATAGGTAGAGAAAATGCAGTTACGCACTAGAGAGAGCCAACATGACTCTCCGCGCGTGTGGGACTCGACGAATGACTCAACCATACCCACTAAAAACCTTCCTGAATTACAATATATCAAAACATATCAAAGCATTGAGGACAAAAAATGAGGGGGGGGACAAAAAATGAAGAAAATGCAATATATCCTAGCTCTAATAGTGTCGGGATCGAAAAGAACAAGAGGTGACCAAGGAAGGTCAAGAAAGAGAAAGGAAGGAGCCTCGCACAAGTAAGTGGAACCCTCGCACAGACTCAGCTCGGGGCCCCGTGTTTGACAAACACGTACTTACTAGATGTAAGTCCCCTGGAGGTGTCGACAAGGAAGCGAAAAAAAATTAGTCAAGTACAAAAATCTCACAATTGAATTAAAGTACGAAGAGAATAACGACGGAGGTCATTCTCATAATAATTGGGGGGTCTGGAAATGATTCCGTGTTGAATGTCCAGATTCTTGACACAGCGTGACAGTGGCATCCAGGAAATAGCACTTCTCAGATCTGCTTACATATTAAGGACGTTGTTGTACAATCTCTCCTGATCATATCTCCTTTTCATAGGTGTGGTTTCTCTCTGGAGAAGATATGGACAAATATCTTACGTCTTCAAACCGTGAAAAAAAAACAAAAAAACATGATTACTAGGGATTTAGATTTCGTGAATTTTGTCCAAACATTGTTTCTTTAATTTCCATTAATAAGTAGCGAAAATGTTTACCACAATATTTGTGGATTGGTAATGTTGGAATGTGCTGTCAATACTTATCCATAATGTCTTCTCTTCGCTAATATTAATAAGAAATGGTTTCTTCTTTGGACTAACTGAGGTGAAATATATTATAGTGGAATACATCCCACTTTTCTGGAGTGTAAAAGCCACCAAGATGAATGTTTTTAAAATGAATGTGTTATGTTTTAATAACGTCTACGTTCAAATACTCGCTATTATTATGAGTTGCCAACGGAAGAATTTTTTTTGTGATTATGCTTTCTTGATTTTCAATTTTTACAGTGTATAGTTGTTTTTTTTTATTACAGTACTTTTGAAATAAAATATTTCTTTAAAAAGGTTTTATAGGTTTATTTTATACTTTTGCATTATATTTTCTTTATTTGTTTTAATAACTAATCTTGATTGTTCATATGTATGTGTCTAATAATATTTTATATTATTCACTTTGTCTATTCAAATGTTCAGTGATGTTAACAAAGGAGCAGACACGCGACTGTCCTGCCATATGCTACTAAGGAGTCTCAGTGCCCACCTCTGTCATCAGAGCAGCTCTATGGTACCATCTATTGTCTTACAGAACACGCATATCTATAAAATTTCAGCTCGATAGGAAACTTGGAAATGGATGAAAAATCAATTACAATTTTTGAACCGGGAGGACAACACACATACGGACGATACAAGCAAAAGTTTGTAATAATAAAATGCAATTCAAGATTCGGTCCCAAGAGGGCGCAGCACTCGCTCCCCTTCACATAGCGAGCCCTCCAAAGAGACTCGCGTTCAATCCTCGGCGGGGGTAGGAGAGAACAAGCTCCAATTGTATCGCGTCCGGAGCGACCCTCGACGTAGTGCCTACCGCACTCGCCTTCTACATCTGGTGACTGGTTCAAACCCTGTCTGATCCAAGTAGACACAGTGGTTGTCGAAGCGGTGTTCGCGGCAGGTTTTCCTGGGGTATTCCACCACAACTTCTATTCGTCACAATTACACCTCATTCGAATGTCATCCCCGTTTGTAGGAGACCGTCGGTGGTCGTGTGCAATGACCCGGGCACAGAGAAGCCCCAACGCGGTGTTTCCGAAGAAGCAAATGCTGTTAGAAGTCCTCTACTCCAGAAGCAATTCTGACACGACATCATCGTGAGGTCTCCGAGCGTTATTAGCAAGATAGGTTTCTTCTCATAGCCTTGAAGTCATTTCAACCTTATTTTAGGCCAAATATAGGTGTAAATTGTTTTTTAAATTGTTATAAGTTATTTAAAAAGTGCTACAGCTACAGACGTTTTCATAAATATAAATGCAGGGAAGTGTTAAGATATTTAATTCCTTGAATAAAGGTTTACAAGAGTTTCGGGGGTGAGATTTACAAATTATCCGAACTATCCTCTTCTGAATTCTGAAAGTTTGAATACTCTGACCGGAATTACCCCAGAAGGTAATGCCGTAACGTAAATGGGAGTAAACGTTTGCAAAATATACGCAACGGGAAATACGTGGACTAACTGCGTTAACTAAGATTCGGAATGCGTAACACAATTTGCTTAATTGGGAATTAAGATTGTCAATGTGACAATTCCATTTGAGGTTGTCTTGAATATGGAGACCTAAGAATTTTGTATTTGTAACAGTTTTTAATTGTGTTCCGTTTAAAGAAAGAGAAACCTGGGGTAAAGATTTTGTGATACTATTGTGAAATGACATAGACACTGTTTTGTCAGTGTTTACAATGAGACGATTTGCATGGAACCAAGTCGAAAGGTTAGACAAAACTTTTTGAGCATTGGCGTGTTTACATAGTAAATTAGTGTCATCAGCAAAAAGAACCATTTTGCAATCTGATGTGGATGATGACATGTCGTTCACATACAATAAAAAGAGTATAGGGCCGAGAATTGATCCTTGGGGTACTCCGCAAGTAAGTGGCTTTGTTTCTGAAAGACAACGCTCAAGTATTTTATTTTTAGTATAGGATATTTCTACTTGTTGATATCTATCTTTTAAATAAGAAGTTAGCCATTGATGTGGAAGTCCACGAATGCCTAAAGAATGCAATTTGGTAAGGAGAATTCCGTGATCGATGACATCGAATGCTTTGGATAAGTCAAGAAAAACACCCTGAGGATTTTCTCCACTGTCTAGAGATGTGGTAACATCGTTTAAGAAGGAAAATATGGCGCTTGTAGTGGAAAAGGATTTCCTAAAACCGTGTTGATCGTCAGAGAGAATGTTATATTTTGATAAAAAATCTAGAAGACGCTTATAGAACAATTTTTCTAGGATTTTTGAGAAAGTGGGTAGTAGAGATATTGGTCGGTAATTTCCAATATTAAGTTTGTTTCCTTTCTTGTGTAAAGGTTTCACTTTAGCTCTCTTAAATATATTGGGAAACACCCCTTCCGATAAAGAACTATTAAAAATATTTACGAGTGGATTTAATATAGCGTGGGACGAAGATTTAACAATAAACTCAGGTATATCATCTATGCCTCGTGAAAATTTGTTTTTTAAGGAGCTGATGATTCCCATGACTTCACTGGCGTTAGTTTCGGAAGTGAACATAGAATTGGGTATGTGGGTGGTAATAATTGGAGGACATTGATTTGGATATATTGAGTTCGTTATTTTACCAACTTCTGAGAAGTGAGAATTAAACAAACTTGCGATGTCCTGAGGATTTGACACGATCTTGCCATCGTTTAGTAAAGAAACATTTTCTTCGCGATTTTCAGAAGTTGACGTGTAATTGTTAACAATATTCCACATGGCTTTCATCCGGTTGTTCGATTTTAGTATATGCCTGTCGTTTTCCATAACTTTAGCTGCATAGACTACTTTTCGGAGAATAGTCTTATATTTACGAAAATAATTATGGAATTCGGGTGGCTGGTTATAGCGTTTTGAAAGATAATATAAACGGCGTTTGTTTTTTGAAGAAATTCTTATCCCTAGGGTGATCCATCTATTGTATTTTTTTGTGTTAATTAACTTGCGTTTTATGGGAAAACTAGAGTTGTAATGTTTTAGGAATGTTGAGATAAATACATTGAATTTGTCGTCGGTGTTTTGGCAATTGTAAACATCTTTCCATGTTTCTTCACGCAAATAATTTACGAATATGGATTTATTTATGTCATTAAACTCTCTTGTAAATTTGTAAAGGATTTTAAGCGGTTTTAGTGTATTATTAATAGTCAATACTTGAGCAAGGTGATCACTGTATCCGGCGATAAACACTTCAGAGAGATACGAGATTCCATTGTTGACTATAATTTGATCTAGCAATGTTTGAGATGAGCCGGAGAGGCGAGTGGGGTCATTTATCGTAGTAATAAGGTTGAAGGAGTCGATAAGATTCTTGAATCGATTAACTGGTGAATGTGCAGAGTCGGATGTACTCAAGAAATCGATATTGAAATCACCACATATAACGATAGATTTAGTAGATTTATGTGCGATATGTTCTAAAACATTTTCGAAGTTCCGAAAAAATATGTCAAGATCTGATTGAGGAGGTCTATAAATACACAAAACAACAATACCGGTCTCGGTCAGATTAACTGTAGAAAATGCGAACACACTATCTACGCAGAAGTTCTCGTAGCCCGTCAGTGGAGAAGATAAACCCAGCTAACTGGCCCACCTACTAACAATGACCTACCACCCAACTCCTAACTCCTATCGCTCCATGTAGATAAGCTTCAATAGCACGATACACTTCCCATTTACAAATACAACAATTCACAATTATAATGAGTATCACAAGATCAATATCTCTGGCGTCTATCATTATACTGTACAATGTATTTCGGTCTTTGACGTAGTTTTATTTTCTTCAATTAATATCTCAATACACAAATGGACGAACTAAACATATCTTGACCTCCTTTTCAAAAGGGAAAAACCGTAAGTTTTGAACCAAATTATTAAAAAAGTAAGTAAACGAAATGGTATACATGAAATATAAGGACATGTAACATTGAAATGGATACTGATAACTTGAAAATATCTATGTTAACATAGTTCATACAAAATAACTTTATTAACATATTACATATATCAAGGGTTTGTAACCGTAAGTAAAGTGGAAGCGAGATGTTGATGCAATTCTCTCAGCTGATTCTACACTGTTTACGTCGCTGTTGGATTGTTGTTGGTCATTGTTGGTGTAAGCACTATGTGGATAGAACGATGACGTTCTTTGCAATAATACAGGTATGAAATTTGAATTATTATTTTTTGTTCTTAATTTGACTGTCAAGAGTGATGAAAATAAGAGTAGGAAGGTGGTAGTTTTTATTTTGTGGTTGATTAGTCTTATTTGTTTTATTTACGATTTCGTGTAACCTTGGAAAAGATCAAAACGTTGGCGTTTTAAAATTGGTCTGAATTAAATTAAACTTTATTGTCAAAAAAGCAGTTGCAAACTGCGCATGACCACGTGGAGGGCAATAAACTAAGTTATTCTTCGGAAACAAGCAAGGGACGATCCCATCAATTCCGATCAAGGGCCAAGGGCAGTGACGGATTTAATACTTATAAAAGAAATTATTTAATAAATACGTACTGTTGTCCATTTATTATTCAAAATAAATTGTAGATATTTTTGCAGTAAAAATTCGAGATTAATAAACAATGACATTCTCTCCCAAGGAAAATCCGCCACTACCCGGACGAAAACCGGAGAAAAACTCGGGCCAGAATGGGGCTACAGAGATAATGTACACAACCATGCCAACCGTACTAACTAACCGTACAGTTAGAAAAAAGTTACAGTTAAATCGTTAAAAATAAAAAGGAGCAAAATCAACACGCATGAAAAGGAATTTAATGAGTACCTAGAGTACTATAACAATGGTGTAATAAAGTATGAGAGATATTAACATCACTTACAACATCCGATGTCTGACTAAATACTCTCTTATTGGTACAATATACCGGTGAAGATCCTAATTTGAATTTATTTTTTGCTTTTCAGCTTGCGTAAATTTGTCCTACATTGTTCATGAGGTATTTAGAGGGTTCTTTTAAGTTCTTTTTTGTTCTTAAAATTACGAATCTGCGGTAAACAAAATGTAGCGTTCTATGTTTTTACTTCTGAACTAAATTCATTTCTAGCTTCCACTGCTATCCATGCGTGGACGGTAATGCCAAATTGTCAACAGCAACGTAATCGTGTTGTAGCTCATGTTTTTCTCATACTATTTTGTTTTATCCACACGAGAAGAGTCACAGTCCTGTCAAAATGTATAAACATCGGAAAACATCCCATAGATCAGAACATGTTTAAACATAAAATGAAAGATTAAAAGTTCCCATAGATCCGTCATGATATAATTTTTCACACATACAGGAATTTTTCCGAGAATGTACTCTGACCGGGCTTTGACTCTTTTCGTACGGATAAACCCGAATGGTCTGAAAGGGTTCTTAACTGACCGTATAGGACATCCTAACGATTTAAAATCATTTACACATTGTATTGGGTGAACTGCAAGTTTCGTTCTCTTTCACAGGTGAATTCACCGTTCCAGCCGGCACAACAGTTGTCGTCGTGACGTACATGCTACATCGTGATCCTCAGATGTTCTTGAAACCAGACCACTTCATCCCTGAACGATTCTTCCCCGAAAACTCAGCTGGTCGCCATCCTTTCGCGTACATCCCGTTCAGCGCGGGACCTCGCAACTGCATCGGTACGTTTAGACGAAACGCTTAAGTTTCTATTACGAAAGTAGAATTGACTCAAATGTCTAATAATGGCATAAATAATGTGAATTACTTTTGGTGTATTTTGACTTCAACTTAAAAAACATATTTCTCCGGCCATCTAAATTGATAATTATTGCAATAATTATTCATGGTGGAATAAATTACGTCTTGAGGAGAAAAAAAAGATCTAGTTCAACTGATTTTTAAATCTTGAATACGTCGCAAGTTTAGTTTTCTTTGTAGGAAATTTACTGTAGTACATTTCACATCACTTTCAGTAATATGTCACATGATATTTCAAAATATATTTAACTTTTCCGACTTGATTATTTCCAACGAATCAAACTAGTTTCTAAATAGATTGTTTCATACGAAACTGTCTTCTTTACGAACACAATACTCGTAATGGGCATACTGTTCATCGTCCTATAGTGCCAAAAAGGGTCATATCATTCGGGAATCGTTCTACATAATTCCCTCCCCTCGAAGTCTTAAAAGATATTACTAAATTGAATCTCTCCAAATCAGCGGTTAAAAGCTACCTACTGCAGCATTGCTCCTATAATATAAAAGAGTTCATCGATTTCAATAAAAGCTAAAATGGGTTTCTATTTCCCATCAAATGTTTATTTTTAAAATAATTATTTTAAATATTAAATACTTCATCACACCATTGCTCTAATACTTTCAAAATAAACGATTAAATTTCAAAACTATTTTCCTGCATACTATTATTTTTTATTATTATTCATATATACGTATCTGTACTAAACCTTGGCACGGTTGTGAACATTAATTTTTCGGTTAGAGGCGAATTTTGTTTACAAGTTCTCTGGACTCTTGCATAGGGGCGGTGGTCTATTGTAATGATTAATATCGTATTTAGAGTTATTTTAATAGTTACGATTTAAAAACAAGATATTCCAAACAATCTATAGTTGGAAAATAATACTTGTGAACTATCTTTTGTGTGTTTTCTTAAATAATATTCGTTGGTATTCTGTTAGTTATAACACCTGACCTAACGTTTTAACCTAGTGCTGAAATTTTCAATCCGCCTCTGCCTTAGGGTCCTTGATCGGAATTGATGGGGTGGTCCTTTACTTGCTTCCGGAGAGTAAATTAGTTTCTTGTCCTCCACGTGGTCACACGCAGTTTATAATTGCTTTTTTGACAATAAAATTATTATAATTATTGTTTGTGTACAAATTCTTGGTGTCAAAAATTTCTACTTCATATTACTTAAAATATGGTTTTCTATTACTCTTAATATTTCTTAAATTTGTTTCTTCTTACTCCAAAGATTTGTGTGTCTCTTTCTCATCTTTTCATTTCTTCCTATTAAATTTTCTTCTCTTTTGTTGACTTTCTCCTTTCAAAATTTCTTTTAACACAGTTATTTGTGCAGTACATTTTCTAAAATGTTCAAACCTTGTATGAAACCTGTATATTGGGTGATATATACATATTTTAAACATAGTATACAGTATTTAAAGGGTTGAACGAATTTGAAACAGGGGTTTATTTTACTCTCCATGCGCCCGTTATCCTAACTTTCTCGGATAATAATTTAGAAGTTACAAAAAATTTGATTTAATTTAATTTTTCGTATGAAAACTCATCAAGTATTACTCCACAGCGAATCATCTGAATGTTTCAGGTCAAAAGTTTGCGCTGCTTGAAGAGAAGACTATGATCTCGACGTTTCTGAGAAAATATCGAATCGAAGCAGTTGATCGACGAGAAGACCTAACTCTCTTAGGAGAGCTTATTTTAAGATCAAAGGCCGGACTCACTATAAAAATATTTCCGAGAGATTGATGTTTTGTATATTCTTTTGGCGGTTTTTTTTCTTTAGAATAGTAGTTATTGTTTAATTTTTCTGGAACAGAACTCCAATGAAATTATTTTTAAAGCTCAAAATACCATTTAATTAAGGTTTTTATACTGAATAAAGTATTGTATATCTAGAATTTTTCATTACAAAGAATGAAGAATATCATGAACCTGTTTAGAATACATAATCTAGAAATTCCACAACTCCTGAGCTGTACACAGGTTTAAAGAAACCCAAAAAGACAAGAACAACTAGTAGTGTAAAACCATTGCATATACTTTCTCACATACGTTTCTAAGTCTGGACTAGAGAGCGGCATTAAAGAATTCTATTAGGAGAGGAATGATTTTCACATGTTACTCTACAGTTTGATCGTCTTCATTTTACCCAATTTAAAAAGTTTATTAAAGAAATATTTTACTAGCATTTATTTAAAAGAATCTCTAATATACAAATTCTGGTTTTTCGTTTTTGGGGGAGATAAGATCAGAAAGATTTATATACCATTTCAAGAGATATATTTATTAATAAACAAAGATAAATAGGATATTATAAACGCCAGAACAAAGCCTGCAGACCATAAATATTCTTATAAAATTTTATTAGGAAGTAAAGAAATTAGAAATTTTTTTGCAATTTGAAATATCCAAATTATATTAATAAACACTAGTCGTATATATTAATTATTTCGGTTAAATAGGTAATACGGTTTGTTTTATTTACTTCCTGTTATTTCGTAACGCTCCTTATCTATCTCGTCAAAGAATTCTGTAAGTGTTCAAATATATTTTTAACAATAATAATATTTCTAACGATTGAAACTGCATTAAAGGATTGAATTAAAAAATTATGAAAAATAAACAAAAATATTTATCAAACTTTACCTTCAAAATAAAAACATATTCAATTCAAAAGGGCTTTATTTTAACAAAAATATATACAATGTATATGGCGGGGCTTAATACCCGTGCGCCTTACAGAGGCCCTAAAATGTACCGTAGGCTGTGCATACTATACCCTAGTATTCACTCTCAATGAACTGAAACAATAACTAAAATTAGAGATATTAAAATATTTCGATTATTTGGTAGGTAAATGATATCAGTAGCGGAAAAAGAAATTAATAAATTATAATAGGAAATTTTTTTACTCTCACGGCTATTTTTTTAAGTTTTAGTCTCAGCTATTGTTGTATTACTTAAGTAACTTTTTCGTTCATTGAGCACTGTTGGGAACCAGGGAAAACCAACGGTTAGGGCAAACGCGCTAAGCATAAAAAGAATCTGGTAGGTAACTGGAAACCTGTAACAGAACAGAAAAAAATTCGGTTGCAGAAATTTTGTTACATATTTAAATATGTAAATCTTGTTTACATATACGTACATGTACATGGACCCATATCCGCACATGTACACATTTTTAAATCAATGAAAACAGACTAAAATAGAATACTTATATTACTACTAATATCACTTATAATAATAATTTAAACATTTAAATTAAGCATATATACAAAGTAATTCTTCAAACGATAAGAAATCATATCAAATAACATCCTCACGCATCAAATAATATACAGAAACATTAAATATGATACACAACATGCACCAATTAACAAAAAAGCACAGCAAAAGGAGCAGTGGACACATCTGATACGTCAGCTTACGCAGCAAAATGATGAAGAGTCACAGGACGTGTGGTTCGGACAAGTGCGTAGAGGTTGCTTGTGTGGAAGATTCACATAACCAAGAGAAACACAAAATGCAAACATTCCTTTGTTCTCCTTTTCAAAAAAACAAAAATGAAATGATTTTGCTCGAAAAATCAGCATCCATTTGTTGCTGCTCAATAATCCACTCAACAAACTCTCTTCGCTGTGCATGGTCATTAGGCTTCAGTTGTTGTGTTAATTGAATTTTGTAAGCATGGAGACACAGATCTTTCGAGAGTATACGCTGCAGAGAGCTTCTTGAAATTTGCAGTTCTTGTCCACGACGCCGAATTGAGGTTCCTGGATTGTCACCGACACTCTCACGCACTGCTTCGATATTGACATTTGAACGACTTGTTTTCGGACGACCAGTGTGTTTGGCGTCTCCAACGGATCCTGTCTCCCGAAATTTTTCAACTAATCTCTTCACAGTTGACGAAGTTAAAACACTATTCCGACCATATTTTGTATGAAATTTTCGAACTGCGGCCGCCAAGCTTTCATTATTTTTGAAATATTGTTCAACAATGAAGACACGTTCTTCTATCGTGTAACGCTCCATTTTTACTAACCTAACCTAACCCTAAACTGTCAGCTGTCGATTTGTTTGTTTTTTTTGGTTGTCAACACTTCACTACATAAATGGCGGCAAATTTAAATCTTGCGTTCAATTTGGGACACCCTTTACAAACATATCCTCTTTGGATAAACACCATTAGCAAATTTAAAACTACGCGCCATTAACATATATATGGAACATAAAACGAAAGTAAGTAAAAGTACAAATAAAATCCATGATTTAAAAATGTTTCTAATAAAGTAATGAAATATAACTAACATTTTCGTCGGGCTCAACGCCAATAATTCGACTTCTTAGAGTCTTTAATTAGATATTTGAAAGTAAAATAAATATTTAGATTATTAATTTACTCTACCTCTGTTTCA
>NNCF01127842.1:312867-333209 GCA_002313205.1 Laupala kohalensis | reverse complement strand
ATATCAGACTCGGTTGGATCTGAAGGGAGTAGGTCTTGTGGATGCTGTTATAAATGATTATTTATTTACTGTGCTCACGTATTTATGGATAGCATCTTGCATAGAATCTATAGCGAACGATGTGTTCGTTTATGATCCCTTGTATTGGCCTTGGAATGTGTTGGCCATGACTTTGATGCTGTGACTTGGAACTCTTGCGTACAGAAGGCCGTGTTTAATAAATAAACACGCGATGGCGAATGTTTATTATTCGTGTGGAGTGCAAATATGTGCAGATTTGTAGTTCATTGGAACCGTTCCTATATGGGTTCCTATATCATCAACTATGTTGTGCGCGAGGGAAAAGTTGAAAGGCGTGGGCGTTACGGGGAGGCGTGTATACGTGTGCCATACAGTATTGTAGAAAGGACACGTTTCTTACATACTCTTTCGTCTCGCAACATGAATTGAAATGTTATTTACTTACACATGTGCAATATATAGCAATGAAATTCGCTGTTACTCAAGACAATGGATGAAAGTATTGAAAATAACACTTAAATCCGCAGTAGCGAGTGAAAAGCTAGTTGGCCTGTATAATAACAAACGACTAATTGTCATGATAGTTAAATTAAGTGCACAATCTTCTATCGGGCGTTCACTAGTGGCTAAGCGTATAAGAGTGGAGTAAGATATTGCAAGAAAGGGACATGGCGATATAGCGATCTGTGCTATATGTTGCTTATATTACACATATTCATTTTTCGGTAAATAATTACAGAAATATAAATTAGTATTCGGCCATATATGTCGACTGGTGATATGAGGTTAATGTACGTATACCATTCATTTCATGTGGTTTCATTTATTAACATTGTATGATTACGAAGAATTATGATAATGTTACATGTTAATCTCACATTAACTGAGGTTAAGATTATTTTTTTAAAGATTTTTAAGGTTAGCTAATCCCTTGATTAACAAATGAAAAAATCATCAAGAGTATTACTTTGTGATGTGTTAGTGATTTTTAACTGGATGCTGACCAACTTTTTTTGCGCTTCACCTATAGGACCATGATCTACAATCTGGTGAGAAAAAGTAAATCGGCATCTAAATATTACAGCACAAATTTTCGTATGAAAGACAAGCAACAATACAACGGCTTTTGGATAATTACTAACGTATGGTTGGTAAAAAGGTTAATAGCAAGTGAATTATATAAATAAAATATACCTTTGCACATAAATAAAATGTGATGTGTTTTCCAGAGGAAAATTGTAACAGGACATCCCCCTTCAGTTTCTTTCCAGGAAAAATAAAATTCATCTCCTTTGAGATTTTTCTTGACAATGATATTTCCGGTTTCGGCTGAAAGTTGAAACATTTAACACACTAATTAACGTCACTAAAAGTTTTAATTGTTGGCTAATCTTAAAGTATACATTGCTACTTTTCAATAGAGTTCTCTTTACCAATACCTTGCGATTAACTTGAAATCATTTAAATTTGGAAACACTTGACACAGAAAGGCACTTCTCAATTAACCTTTCCTGTCTCGATCTTATTTCACAAGGATCATTCGTCAAAACCGAATACATTAAAACAGTCCTCAGTAGTGACTATGGGTTGCAATTCTTTACGTTTCTCGGCTATGGGTGATGAGAAAACTCACTATCATGAAAATACACTAGCTCGAGAAATTCTTCAGCGAGAACGACACACTTCGGAATATAGCACAAAAATCTAAACTGATCGCAGTAGATCTTCATTTTACTTTCTCATATATTTACGTAGTATATACAACGTTTTGTAATCGTGAAAAAGTTCGGAAGCGAAATTTCGACAGAAATATCCGTTTTGGGTATCTCTGATTCAGAAAAAGTTGTTTTTTGGAATAACGTCCGTCCGTTTGTCCGTCTGTGCGCAGCGATTCTGAGTAAACAGATGAATATATTTAATTTATATTTCGTATTTACGGTAGAACTTATTTGTTGTCAATGCACGTGCTCTACTTTTTTTAAACTTTAAAACAAAGGGTACTTCACATGAAGGTCAAAGTAGTATTTCGAATATTTCTCAAAAAACGTCTCCAACAATTTTGCTTAAATTTTCTGTACGTAAGGTACAATTAGTACGCATTACATCCGCCTTAGCGGTATTTCGCTTGAAAGTATGGTATAGACGCAGTGAAATAATATCTGTCGGGTACACTATAACACATTAGTTTATTGTTTCAAGAAGCTTGAATAATATTTAGGAGTGTAAATGGACCAAGCAGACGTAGAATACACTTTTCGTAAACTGAAATGAAAGATATGCTAATGATAAAATACACAGGAGGACAGCAAACGCACTTCAGATACGAAAATACATCAATTTCTGCCTATGACGAAATTACTTTTACATAACACTTTTACGTTATTTTTTGTGACTGTGTGCTGCAGATGGATAAACGTACATAAAGTATGTGCAATGGTTTTGCACCACTAGTTTGTTACATGTGTACTACCACTGTGGAAGCAACAAAAAAAAACTACCGTTAAGTGAATTTTATTGAAAGTAGATTAAAAAATTAAGATTTATAGGACGATTAACGCAAGTATTTTAGGCATACGAGTTTTGATTTTGTGCTTTTAGAAAATGAATTTTAATTTCGTGCTTCTCTAAAAATAGATAAAAAGAAGACCCTTTAAGGTGGAATTTTTCAGACGAATTATGTCACGTTTGATAGTGGTGAATACACGAATATTATGAAAACTCACTGAGTACAGTAATATACGACGTATATCTTTGTCCCTTATGTGTATACCGAAGTGATATTCCAATCAACAATAGTTATCACTACACATAATGACGATATAACAGCCCTGTTCAACATTTTTAAGGGCTCGTCAGACTCAAAGAGCGCGGGAGCCATGTGACATAATCACAATTTTGATAATAATTATAAAAATTATAATATTGTTGTAATATAATAATAATTGTAATATTTCTATAACCACAACAACAATATGAACAATAACAATAGAATTTTTTTCAAATTTATTGAATTTATTTAAATTTGTATTCGTGTACGCTCCAAAAGGTAGGATGGGGGCGTCTCGTTGGTCAATATTGCCACGAAGTATAGCGACAATTACCATCACTACCAACTCTCAACATCGATGCGGATGCAACAATGTTGCCCGCGCGAATTCTTCCCACTCTACCGCTTATTTCAAACAGAATATGTTATTGTTCACTTGTGTTGTACCAATGAAAGCAATATATTCCATAAAGTATATTTTATTTCACTAACATTTTATTCTTTTTTTCTGTAATCCACTCCTTCCTATTTTTCTTCTTTAAAGAAATAAATAATTTTTTGTCAAGAAACTCGCAAACTGCATATGAGCATGTGGAGGACAACAAACTAATTTACTCTCAGATATCACGTAGGGCAAAATATACTATAGCGAAAACAATATATTTAATAATTCATTGTGCTTAGATCTGACAATTTTCACTTTTTCCCTAAGTTGGGTGTTTTGTTTTTATTATTCCATGTTCCAGGTGAGTGTCCATAAAAACGCATAGCTTACATTGTCACCATTTATCACGGTATGTCACCATAGCATATTCATATGGAGTGCTCGTCACTTCCTGTGGCGGCGTCCTCATGAGTGTATCGAATGTTCATCGTCGCGGTGGTACCACATACGTCCCACAGACTGCCGCAAGGCAATCGCGCTCCATTGGCCGCTAGCTCCAGGCTTCATTTTTCCAGCTGTGGCCTCCAATATGGTCTTGGTTCGTGAGGTCCCAAGATGTCTCTTTGGTTGCCACCTCGGTCAGAGAGAGAGAGAGAGATTAAATGTTATTATTATTACTAAAATTATCATAATATGTATTACAATAAATCTATCGTTAAAAACAATTACAAACTGCATATGACCATGTGGAGGATAATAAGCTAATTTGCTCTCCGGAAGCAAGAGACCATACCATCAATTCCATTCAAGGGCCCTAAGGTTGAGGCGGATATAACATTTCAGCACACTCCTAAGACGAGAATAAAAGTGTTCTAATATCAACAGAACACTAACAAATATATATTAAAAAACACAAAAAAGTTTTTCACAAGAACATGTTATTATAAACTATAGAATATTCGTAAAATGATGTTTATACATCTTAACTATTACAATAACTCTAAATTCGAGATATTTTATTTTAATAGACTAGGAAAGAGCTTACAGAACCTGTATAAAAAATTTGCCTGTACCCGAAAGGAAATCGAAAAAAACCGGGCCAGGTTGAGTTTTTCATTAATTTTTTAAATGTAATTTCGGTTGTAATAGCGTTTTTCATTCACTCCTTTGGATTCGCACAAGACAAACATTACTCCGCACAATAGCTCCGTTCCAATAGCCATTGGTGGTTATAAAGGTGACACCGGGAGCGACCTAAAGAAAACATCTCTGGTATGACCTCCTTGATTGCATGGCTCAATGTGCTTGGTGCTTGGTTTTGAGCAGTATGGTAGGTATACAAGGTTCTTTTTCTTTAAATATAAAATTGTGATTATGTGAGTAACTGTTCACACGCAGGGTGCCCAATGGAACAAGCTATCAGCCTTATCTCGACTTAAAAAGTAAATGATTTCTCAGATAGCGATAATACTATTACTCCGATTATACCATCTCGGTAAAATCACTCTTTCTAATAATTTTAGAAGTTTTTCGTAAGTTAGAGGAGATAAAAAGATTATGAGGTTCGAGTTTAATTTACAATAATCAACATTGAAGTATCAATAACGTTGTATTCGTCGTAACTCAGCTGCACTAAACAATAAATATGGACTATTTTGCTTGAAGTATCTTTATAGAAAATTCCTTTAATATCAGGATGTACATCGTTCCGCTTCACTTTCCTTCTCGTAAATCTGAATCGGAAAAGGATATTACCATAACGCAATGAATAAATTCAACAGTTATTCACCAATATGTGTTGGATCGCATAATGCAATTCTAGTTTTAAAGCTGTGTCGTTTCAATTTATAGGAACTATATTGTACTGTACAAAATTTTTAATTTTTGTAATATATCATACCTTTGTTTACAAATAACAATTCTTCGATATTGTTTGAAACTCTATGAATGAAACCGCATACTCTACAATAGCTTTGAAAAATTCTGTGACCCTCCGAATGTATTTGAATTAAATGTGTATGAGAATCCCTCCCCATCCCCGATCCACAATGGTTCAACACATTGCCCTCACCTCCCGTAATTAGCTCGCCACCCACATAACAGTCGGTGGGTATTGTGCAACTCCCTCCCTTCTCGTGATGCTCGGTTTTGTTAGTTAAATTAATTGTTAACGTTTTATCATAGCTTCGCCATAATGCGACTCTGCTGCCAAAACTCGTAAGCGAGCTGCTAGCTCCCAGGCTCATAGTCTGACTGCTGCAGCGATCACTACAGCATTAACAGCATGTTTCATTCGCGAAACTCCCGGGTTTCAGCCAGGTAATCTCTTACGATTTTGGTAGCTGCGTGTCACGGAATATTTTAATAATGTCGTCCTGTGTATTATATGTCGCAAGGGTGAGTTCGATGTTNTATTTTAATAATGTCGTCCTGTGTATTATATGTCGCAAGGGTGAGTTCGATGTTTTCGTGTGTCCAGGTAGTCAACTTGACATACCGGAGAGTTACTGCAAGCACATAAACACGAAATGCTTGCATTGTGCGAGACAAATGTACTGCGTCGGTTCATAATAAACTTGGGATCGAAACTGGAACATTCGTACCGGGGAGAGGATTGGGAGGGAGGGTTGAAGAGTGGTGTGATGACGGAATTGAAGCGGTTATGGACCAAATACGGTTGTCGTATGTTACACAGTTAATACGTTGAATTGTCTCGAGGTTGTATAGTTTTTAGCTTCTCTAACAAATTTACTGTAATATTAAGGTTATATGAATAACAACACGCCGTTCAAAAATACAAACATTTGGCAAACTGTCGCGATTTAAAACTATCTCATATCTGTAGCCAAACAGAGTTTTAACTAAAAACTAATTTGGTACAGAAAGTTTACAATAATTGTGAATAATTTCGATCACAAGTTTAAGGTTCAAATATATAGTCGGCACAGTAAAAGTAAATTGTTTCTATATCTTCTTTTGTTTCGCTTTCCGTTCCCGTATGTGACGAAACGAATTCGCTCATTTGTTTATTTTTTTTATTTTTCAGGTCATTTAAGTTCCTTTGTACCCGGAATTATAAAACAAATATTTAAATAAATGCACCTGAAAACGTTGTTCTTCAAAATTAAATGCACCAATGTTATAAAAAAGTTTTTCCTGGGATAAAAGTTAACTTTTACGTGTGAATGCTTAGAATAGTTGTGGTATCAAATATCTGGGCAACTTGGGAGATCAAATACTCTGGCAATGATATACTAATAAATACAATAATATAGTAAAGAACAATCATACCCAATGTTTCCCACAAGCTGTCACTCGTAGTAGTACATCAAATACGTTAAGTCAAACTATAATGCGTGTGTTCCTACTTATTGACGGAACTTTGATTTTTCTTTACTGTATACGTGAATGGCACAATTCAAAAAGTTGCAATACAAAAGAAGGACCAGAACGTGTATTTCCTTAGGTGTTGTATGTGTGCAGTACTTAAGTTAATCTTTTGATATAAGTCCAGAAACTAGTTTGATAATTTTATTGTTTTGAAAGCTTTCTCTTCTATCCATCAATCTTGCTACTTTAGTTAGCATCCATGCTCGTCATCCTAAACCATCCCATGGACGAACATAATTGCCACTTCGACATAAGTGATTAGATGAAAGTAATTTGTTGTTTATTCAGAAATTGATTTCTACACTGAAAGCTTTAGGGAGCTCTTTTTACGGAAAGTTTTAAAATTATAATATGCAATGAAGGAAGGAGAATATTATTTTGCAAAACTAAAAAAAAATCGATGAAATGTGTATTTACGCATGGAAGTTTCTTTCACCCCTTTACTTTGAAAGCAGTCAGATGAGTCGATTAACTGATCCTATTTCACTAAACTGATTGAAATATACAAGAACAAGTCAATATATAAGTTAGTTACCCTTAAACTGCTTTAAATTACGAGCACATTTTTACCAGAAGATGGCAGCATATGTATGCTTGTCGTGTAGTCTTAGTGACATCATGTAGGCATGTAGTCAGTCAGAGGCAGCCAATGCACGATGGTGGTTGTGTTGCATGAGTATACACGAGTACAGCGTGCAGTTGTGCGTTTTTCGTGGGCCAATGAACTGTCCACACAAGAAATTCATCGCGTCCCGTGTATGGTGACTACTGTTTCTCACGGAAAGTTATGTTTAATTGTATACAGAAGTTTAACAATGGAAGTCAAAGCATCATAGATGGGCAGCGACCTGGTCGTCCTGCGGAGGTTTCAATTGCAGACACAGTGCAGCGTGTTGAACAAATCATCATAATGACAAGCATTTGGGATCCAAAAAAATCATTCGGGTGTCCGTCATATTGCAACTGACGATGCTGTAATCCAAGAGGTTACTCGTTGTCTGCTACAGCAACCAAAAGACCTGGCTTTCATGGACTTATAAATAAATGGAATACTTGTCTGAATGTGCAGAGTGATTGTGTCGAAAAGTAAAATAAATTTCAGGAAGTACTTTGTTTATTATTGTCTATTCTGTTTTGCGACTTATTTATTGACTTACCTACCTAAATATACCTATGTAGGAGGGAAATCTCTCATTGTTTTTCTCACACTATCATGATTCATAGTCAACTTTTGACAAACCCTCAGGTGGATTTCATTCTCACAATGAACACATATTGATTAGCACAATATTGCCACTTCATTAAAATACCATTCATCTGCAAAGTAGAATAAAAATTTTGAAGCAAATATTTAACTTTTAATTCATCTTTAAAAAGCTGTAAGGCACAATATTAATATGGCTTTAAATTTCTGCTCTTGTCGAATGCGTGAACATTTTTTAAAGAGGAGGTTATCGTAAAACACTCATTTTTTTCTACAGTAGTCTACAGGATTAATCAAAAAGTGAGAGACACAATCTTTCGATTAATGTTGAATTCTGTCCACATTTTCCTGTTAGTAGATGCTGCATCACAAATAAGTTCATCCACAATTCCTCCACAATTTTCAACTTCTATTACAGATTGCAAAATGATTTTTGCAAGAGTAATACCAGAACTAGGGTTCTTGCTAGCAAATTCTGCAATAGGTTGCACAAATCTAATTTTTTCTAATTACTCTTCGGCATGATCTGCAATTTCTTTGTTTGAAGAGGCTTTCTTAACTCAGTCATTCACAAGTCCGTCGTAAATCATGTTACAAGAGTTTACCGTTATAGGCTTCCTCACTTTAATTTCATAAAAATAGTACAACTCCGTATACCATGCTGCTATGGGTAATTTTGACGGCTTATTTTTGAAAATCTGAAAAAAATTCCGAGTCAAAGCATTTAACTCTTAGTTTCTTCAAGTAAGATTTTAATGTGATATTTGCTGGGAGAGATTCGATGGTATTGACTCTCAAATAAATGTAAGAGAGTTGATGTTTTATTGTCAATTACAAATTAATGGAATATCTTTAACTTCTAAATTTGGCATATTTTAATGCCAATATGGTATCTCTAATTAACCCATCATATGTATAATGGTTATATAAAACCATTATGTGTGGCTATATACAAAGCTAAATTTCTGGATTATTATGATTAATATCTCGTGAATATTGTAGAACAGAATGAATGAAATCATTATGTACCTGAGAATCATTAATGTGTTTTAAGTAGCAAATCATCATCAATTGTTGCATTACTAATTTTAGGCATTTTTGCCTTATTTCTTTGTGTGAAGATAATCACAATTTCTTAACATTTGGCTTATGGACTATTGTCCTACCTATCTAATACACCAAGCTCTTACTTCATATCCATCTACTTATTGAAGACAAAGAAAGGCATACAACAACAGGCGTAAACAAACGTTTTTAGATTTACGGAAGGTAGAACTCAGAGATTTCATGACCTTGAGGGATGTACGGCGAGGGGATGTGGCGAGGATCGCTCTTCGATCGCTTTGATCCGACTCCCACACACACACACACCGACATATCTGATTTCTGTTTTTACTTCGTTGACTTTAATTAAGAAATGCCACCGTTATTTTTAAAATTAATTTTGCAAGGGATACAAGTATTATCCGAAGCCAAACCTAGGTTTTTCAGAAAGAGAGTTCTAATTTTTTGAGAATGGTGTGCTCCAAAAGTTCTATGTAAGTAGTGAATTTCAGACCAATGGGAATTATTAATGAATATCAACACCAAATTTAGATGCATATTCACTTATATATTTTACTATTTACAAATGAAAGAATTGAAATCAAATTTGTTTGAGATAATACTTATTTCAAGCTTCCAATAAAATGTGTACAAGAAAAAGTTCAAATTAAATATAGAGACTCCTGAAAATATTATTACATAACCTTGTATTATGAGTGGAAAAAATTCTTTTACCACCTCTAGTACAAAAGCACACCGAAAATAAAAATCATGATTGCAATTATTTTATTTCACATGCACAATAAATATTGATTTCAATAAGGATTAAGACGGAAGAATAATTAAAAAAAAATAAGAAGAGATGAACGTCACTTTGAATTTAAAATCACTTTTTAGTGCCTTTTTGTATGAAAATATATTTTCTCAGTGTTATTCTATCCTCGGTCACATGAACTCAAACGAGATATTGTTCAAGAGACAACGCCATAATCACTTCAATTAGTAAATGGATCATCTGTTAGACTTATTATAACTTAAAATTGAAATATATTTCATTACGTTTGAATCACTAACAATATATAATCAGTCCTATTTACTGTGATACATTATTTACTGTGATACATTGGTTTTTTGGAAGACATTTTCAACTTTATACTTCCTATTGTTATATATTATATATTTTTGTCATTCCTTATTAAGAGCATCCTTATGATTTCCTGTCATCTTGTTACGTTTTGTCTTATCTCTCATCCTTTTATGACTATTTTTATCGTTTTTCGTTAACGGATGAACATCTTTGATCATTCTGTCTTATTCTCACCCATTGCCAATCACTATTTCTCGTTCTCTTCTCTTTCCGTCTCTTGGTTTCTCTGCCCCGTGATGTGATGTGATGGGTGTTGGCTCACCCGTACAATCACCAGGCACCCCTTCCATTCCGAACCTCGCCACTGCAGCCGCCGAACTAATGCGCTTGACAGCAGCCCGTAAATCCACACCACTACAATACACATGTCATATCGTCATCGTCATCATGATTGCCCCCTCCCTAGATATTGCCACAGCGACCACACACTTCCCTTCCACACCTCTCATCAGTCCAATACTTGCATGCTGCAAGCAATGTCATGCCACCCACGTAAACCCTCTAAATCCAGGTCTCGTCCTTTACTTTCGATGCTCACTGATCCCTTTTAGATTTGTGTCATTTAAGAGACGGTAGAACACGTGAATGCAATTTTTTTTAAACCTCTCTTTCATTTCTTTACTTTAATTGTTCATGCTATACCTTCTTTTTCCTTCTTATCCTCACTACTATATACAACTATTTCCTTGTTAGACATGTGGTTCTTTGAAAAGGTTCTACATATATCCCCCCTCACCCCTTCGTATCAAAATATGAGTGGAAAAAAAAATTCATTTATTTTTCAGATTACTTCTTATTACGCAGTATACATTATAAAACGTAGTTGTTTCGTATTAATTTTTATACAAATTTCTTCCACGTAAAAGGTTGAAAAAGAGGTCATTTTTACATTCTTCCGTACACTTGTACTCTTCATACGTAGCTCGCTCACTCTGCGTGGTTCTTCTCTGTAGATAATCCATCTCACACGGATCGAAGTATGAAGACTCGAGATATCACGGCGATCCACAATGTTAAAGGGCTTCAATTTCAAATTTCTTATTGAATCTATTCATAATTTAAAAGCACATAATAATATGCGAGTAGGCTACCAGGCGACTTTTCGAGAACGATGACGTCGCCTCTGCTATTCACGCACATTGTATGTATAATAAAAAGTGAACCCTCTCAATAAACAGTATGTGAAAATATATTGAATAACAGAGGCTCTTATAATCTTCTTCTTTCTTGTCGGAATCACCTCTCCAACATGTGTAATTCATTGTAATTCACTATGTGTTCCTCTTTCTTATACAATTTGTTCTTATCACATTCTCCTATATTAATAAAGAGACCTCAGTTCAACCCTAATTATGATGGTTTTTAACTTGAATTCATCATTCGATTTCATTTATTTTCTGTCTCTCCCTGTTATGGTCCATACAGACAATAGAAACAATCACCCCCACCGTCATGAACCTCTTCCCTCTCCTCACCTCCCCTTCTCCACCACTCCTTTGACCCGCTCCCTCTCCCACACTCACTCCCCCGTCGGGGGTTTAGAGATATTAACTAATATCGCAATACAATCGAGGCTTTTTCGGGGCGAATGGTGACGCTGCAGCGTGGGCGGTGCGGTGCACTGCATGCCGGGTAATCCGCTTCCTGCGAGGGCGCATTGTCTCGCGAGCGCACACGCGATAGCGGCCCGCCACTTCATTGAAACATGTTTTGATATCCTTTATGGTCGCACAATTAATATGTTCCATCTCACCTCGCCAGATTCGCGCTCGCGGTTCGACAAACGGGTCCTGGTACAATCGGGACGGCAAAACATGGAACATTTGCTGAGTCGGGAGTCTAAAGTTAAATATTTAACACGTTAAATTGTTGAATTATAGAAAGAATATTATGATTGAATATTCACATAGTAATAGTAAATGATCTAGTTATGTTTCACAGTATCTTTATAATGTGTGATTCTTTTAATGTTATATTTTGCGTGACATTAAATATATTTGCCTATTTTAATATAGTGAGATATATTTTCGCAATTATTTAAGTTCAAATAATCAAATCTGTAAAACCTTAAAATTAGGTTTCTGTCCTGTATATTGGCTGCGATGCGTTCAAGGTGAGGAAGGTTTAAAGATTTCAAAGCATACTTTTCTGAGATATCTCGTATTACTTTTCTGAGATTTCTCACCATGCTTTGATTTTAGTGTTTCAAGCAAACAAAACAAACTGTCCAACAATCAACCATTAAGTATGCCATGTATACCCATAATATTAACCAACAACCATCAGTAGAAATATTCATGTAAAAAATGATACAATAGAACTATAAAAATGGCTTCATAAAAGTTATCAATTAATATTTTGAATTACTTGAACGCAAGAAGTAAATTGTTACTCATTCACAATCCACGACAAAATTTTATTACGAAAACGAATTTTACTTTCCCCTCTCGGATTGACGTTCTTTCTCTGATTAAAGGCATAATTAAGTAAGAAAATAAGTTAGAGAATAAGAAAATAAATTATCACAATAGCTTCTCAGTATATAAAGCATGTTGAATACAATTCAAATACAATTCACATTCAAATACAATTCACATTCAAATACAATTCACATTCAAATACAATTCACATTCAAATACAATTCACATTCAAATACAATTCGGTCGTAAATTCGGCCGTTTGTGTCAGTAGGTGCTACAAAATCTACTGGGTCAGTCATATTTGATTTAATTTAACGAGTTTTTACATTATGCCTCTGTTCGTAAAATTTTCTCCTTCAGTGTATTACTGCCATTAATTCAGCATGGAGTTTTCTAATAAAATTATTGATTATTTATCATTGAACATCTCGAAAATCCTGTGTCAATTTTCAGACACTGCCATAGACATTGAATCGCGAAACAATAAAGATTCATTTATTAATACAACTATAAAAGAGTTGAAAAGCGTAAACAGAAATGTGATTTATTTTTCGAAAGAAATCGTCGAATGTATAATTTAAAGTACCGTATAGACGACAGTCGGTACTCAACGCTACTTGTACTTGGCTCTGACAGTACCGAACTCTAAAGAAGAGAAAGGAGTTTTTGTTAATTTTTTTCATGCGTAGGAACTCGTTGTCAATCATATCTGTAGCATCCCGGAGATTTTTGTACTTTGTTCCCTAGTAATTAGATTTAGTTTTTGGACTCTGATCCGATTTTGTGTTAACAGTGCGTTGCTCTGTTGCGTCGCCCCATTGTAGCGCCATGTGATGGACAGCGAAGGGTGTGGACTGTGACTGCTTGTTGGTCCAGGACGATCGCAGGGTTCATTTGAGTCTGTTAGCGATGGGGACGATGGCATTTATATTAGTTCACTTCACATAGACATTTTTTATGCGCCCATGAGATTGAATGGAATGACGGATGAAATGAAGCGTTTTCTGTTAACACGTTCACTACTGTGATTTTTACTCTAGAAACATTTTTAATACGTTTTTTAATAAAACAATCCGCCTCCCTGATGAACAACCGACTTGTGGCATTATTTAGTGCGATGAGTCATTATCATCATGCATGTTTTTTCTCGATTTTACATTAACAAAAGTCATCTATAATAATATCCACAAATAAATAACCCCACTATAAAACGTATTACTGCATTTAAAAAATTAGTTCTATTAATTCATCGGTGTTAAATTGACTTAATCCTGCTTCCCTCTGTTTCTTGTCAAAAATGATAAACAAGTTTCAGAAATTAGTAAGAAATTATAATTTCATTGTTTTCTACTTCCTTATGAACATTAATTTCCATTTAAATTATTTCTATTTTTTTCATTACACGTTCGTTGTTTCTGACTTTTATTGCCAGCGCCAAGTAAACGTATAATAGCAAAATAATTCTTTTTGATCAATTTTGAGAAAAATCCCACAAAATATTACAAAATCTTGAAATCATGACCATTTATTGGAAAGAAAGAAGAAAGTGATTTTCGCAAATATTTAATTTATATTTCATTATTTATGTAATGTCTTATGGCGAGGCTCGGGCCAGTTGGCTCTCTCTTCCACTAACCGTGACTTGGGTATGGAAGTTGGTAAAGAGAGATGTTAGATTGCCAGGAAACTTACGGTACCGAACCGACACATGTCTGGAATAGGTGAGGGAAACGCCAGCGAAAAGCCTTGTCTACTTCAGTCGAGCAGGGTTTGAACCCACGCTCTATCGCTCAGCGGTATCGAGATATCGAAAACGCTACCACTAGACCACCGCTGTCGGCTTATACAAAATAAAGATATATGATATAAATCACCAAGAAACTTTCTAGCAATATACTACCCAACTCCTTTCTTACCTTATCAGTTGGATCTTCAAATCTTCTTCCACAAGAATCCAAATATAAATAATCGATATGTCCCCATTTACAAACAAAATATATTACTAATAAAAAATATTAAAAACAATTTATTCGTATTAACTGCATCACAAAATTGTTGTACGGAATGGGAAAATTACGTCCCATACGTCACAACAACTTTTACAACATGTCACTCAATAATTTCAATAAACGTTGAAGTAATTGTTTCACGCATAGGTTGCTTTGCAGGTATATTACTTGCCACATTGCATTTAACAAAGTACAAATAAACAGAGGGTATTATGAGGTATGCAAGAACTCAGTTTTCATTATTTCAAGATGTTTATGAAGAATCCTCATCATTTTTCTTGTCTTCTACACCTGTAAATAGATACTTGGGTTTTAAAACTAAAATTGGAAATAAAAATAAAATTTTGTGAGAAGAAAACATGGGATATATCTAAGTGGAAAGCTTAGAAGATTTATCTTATTTTTTACATGTATGTTAATTTTTAAGATATATCTGTAACATCCCTTATTTGTTTCTGTTGTAAGTAAACGTTTTACACAAATTAATTGAACAGTTTGGAAGCACTGATCACTCAATACTCACGAATCATTTGTTGGTTCCCTACTATGTATGAATGTTTCTAATATTCCATTTTTTTAGATATCACTATTTTGCCGCAAAATAATGTATACTTATGACTGGTTATAACTGAGTGAAAAGTAATTTTAAAAGGATACATTTTAACTCGTTCTTGTTACATAGAGTAGCAGGATAAGATGTTGGAAAATTCCATTGAGGGAATGTGATATAAAGGTTTATCACTCATTATAGTCTCACATTTTAATGGTAAGTTCCATAACAAAATGCACTGTGTCCATAGAACCTACTCTATTCATAGATAACTTCCTTTTCATTGCATTCCACCGACTGACATGTCTCAATAAGAAAGATAATCCTTAGTATTGATAATCAGTATCTCTCTCTTTATGAGAGCTCCATAGACGACTTGCGAGGAAAGCTTTTCTTTTGTTCCCTTTCAAAGACGTTCTTCTCGATAATCACTGACTGAAGGCTTCAATTTATGTATCATGGAGTATATTTACAAAAATGATCCTCTGTGTTAAAATATTTATTCGTGTATCACGAGAAGCTATCCCGGAGAAAACTGTCACGCCTAGTGTAACAAGAAATTCGGCCACATTTGTTTATTAAGAAATTAAGGTATTTTATTTCTTAAAAATTTATGTTCCATTTTTTGTTTCCACTTATTAAAAACAGTACATATTCAAATATCAATTGTTCTCATTCCTGATCGAGTTTCAAGTGTTCCGGTATTTGCAAGATAGAACGGTTAGTTTTGAAATCGTCTTCCTTGATTTATATGCGAAATCACTCAAATTCATTTGCAGTCTAATACAAAAACTTCATTATAAGATATTAATTTTATTACCTGGTAGTTAAAAACTACCAAGCCAGTTTATCATTATTTAAAACCAAAATTCTTTCATGTTAGTAAAAATAAAATAAATTAATTTCTTTCACCATTTCGGAAGTGAATGCCACGTATAAGTGATATTGTATTTACAAAATTGATGAAATACCTGACGAAGTCGAAAACCTGTTGACGAAACGTTGAGTGGTTGAGATAAAAAAATTGCAAATAAATCAATGAAGTCCATTTCTTTAATGTTTAAACTGTTTATAAGAAAATGTGACAAAATACCAAACAACATCAACAGCACAAACAAGATATCCAAGAGAACGGAGAATTGTTCAGTAGAGTAAGCGAAGGGAGGCAACACTACGCTTGAGAAGAGCATGAGGTTGGGGCGTGGAGATGGCCGTGCCAAGACAAGAGGGATGGTGCTTGCGTTATCGGAAAGACGTCAGGAGGGACCGAGCGAGCGTCTAAGGCTATGCGCAACTTCTCCCTTCGATCGCTTTCCTTCTTGGCCTTACCCACCCGCCCTTGCCCTATCTACTCTTGCAGACTCAAACCCAAATCAATACGTGCTTCTTCTTCTTCTTCTTCTCACATTCGAGGAGCTGCTAGATGCTATTTATGAGATACTTAGTCATATAACGCAGATCATAGCACGAGATGTAACATCCATGTCCAGGAAGAAAAGAAATAATTTGTGTATAATATTGATATTAAGTTTCTTCATCTTGTCCCTTGTTCCCCGTTTGTCAAGTACACTTATGACACTTCTATCCAACATATAAAGGGCAAAAAACAACAACAACTACTTAAAACTTCAAAACAACGTCTACGTCATCCTTAGCCACAACAACGAGTTATAGGAAAAGTTGAGTTACAGACTTAACGGAGGAAGATTTCTCGAGTTGTCGGTTGGTCTTCGTGATCCACTCTTCCCAAGTTTTCAGCTGGATGCCTCGTCTCGTTCTTGCGAACCAGTCACCCATGGATTCTATTCTAGCTTAAGAAATTAGATTATGGCATGGTCACTATGCACACTCGGTGAAAGTTATAAAAAAATACTTCATTTTGAGTAGGGAGTTTTTATTAATATATACTTCTTTATTTTAAATTATTCTTACCCTTTCTCTTAATGCGTTCGAGTGATATTGATACCAAAACAACCTCACTCCTTTCACGCGTAGATCAGGTCTCTTGCTGTATTCAACTTGAAATTTGTTTCTCAAATTCATTTTCTTTTATCTAAATATCTTAAAAAAATTATCTAAATGTAAATTAAAATAAGATTATCCCAAACCAGTGCCGGAACAGTGTTCCGGTGCGTTCCGGCACCATGACATCACTGTACAGCATGTCCCAGAACTCCGAGTAAAAATTGCATGAATGATATAATAGAAACAAAATAAATTCAGGTTCACGTGCACGGAAATATATCCTGAAAGAGATAAAACGACTTCAAGAGAGATTAACAACATAATATCAGAAGGCATGTTAGGCATTTTATAGGGGAATTAAGAAAGTGGTTTAGGTGTTCAAAGTTGAATAACGAATTAAAGCAGATGTTCCATTTTCTGCCTATTAACAGCGATGCAGGCCTCACACCGACGTCACGTCGCCAGGATTCGCGAGACTCCAGGTAGAACATACTTGCCTTATTGCTGTTAATGGAGCATCTGCTTTAATTTGTTGAACTTAGAAGAAACTTTCTGTTTCTTCAACAACTTTCCTGAACAGAATGTGTAAAGATGATTGAATGACTTCTCATTTATTTTTTCCCAATAATTTCACCTTGTATTTCCTGACTGCTTCCCGTAAAAAGTCAGACATACTAAATCCATATCATTTTTTCCCTAAATTGTCTTAAATATAAGATAAATTATACATTCATGAAATGTGAACCAAAAGCAATGAATACATTTCTTTCGGCGCGTATGAGACTTAAATGCAAAGAAATGCTCCAAAAATGTGATTCCCAAGCCTGAATCACTTCCAAAATAGGATTTGAGAACAATAGTCTACGAGTAAATAACAAAAAAGACAGCTAAAGAATAGGCGCTTTATGACATGTGACAGACGCAGTGAAGGCTAGGATGTAAGTGGTTGCTATTCACCAACGTGATAGGGAATTCACCAGAATAAAAAATGAAAGTGAAGCAAGAAAAGTGTACGTCAAACGCAAACAAAACACCCCTATCTCAGTGACACCACCCATTTTCGTCAAAACTAGAATTTCAACATACGTATCCTATAGTGGTGAATCCAATAGGGGACCCCAAAGAAGATAAAAAAGTAATAATGAAATAGCGTTTTTTACGATGCCTTAAATTTAATCCGCCCATTGAAAGAAACAAGACGAATAAATATCTAAGAGAATCTTATCTTATAGAAAATTACCTAGATAAAATTTACAATAGAAGGATCGTCTAGAGTAGAAATTTGACTAAAAGTAAAAATTACTTCAAAAACGTATTTTTTTCAGTTCTTTTTATGAAAGCTGCTACATGTTACTGCTTTTTTGTGTAAACGATTGTTTTAAATTGCAGTTTCCAGAAGTTAAGTTGAAAAATATTTCAGATGAAGATACCAGCATTCCCTAGTATTCCTCTTCATAGACCCTTCCCAAAATCAAATTCTAGATCCGCTCTTGGTACACCATGTTCTCATTGCTTCTTAAGACCTGAGAAGATACTTCGGAAGACCTTAAACAGTATGAGGAATGAACAAAAATAGTGTATAATTGTGCAAGGTTTAGTATCCCTGTAACACCCTCGCAGGATTCNGTATAATTGTGCAAGGTTTAGTATCCCTGTAACACCCTCGCAGGATTCCCAGCTCATCACAATTTGCATCTAGTACTAGTATCAAATATCTTCTCTGTGTGATATACACAGAAGAAATATAAGCTTATGTATTAGTACATGCACCTCACAGATTTATTAAGAATTTTCGTTTGCTTGCAACTTTTGCAAAAACTTATTCTTATTTTCCGAAAAATCCCTCTTAACTTTTATATGTAGAATTCACGATCGATAGAGTGGATACAGAGTGAAATACGTCACTCGACCACCTCTCCCACGATACTAGGTGAGACTCGGCCCCACTAGGTAAGGGTTATAGATGGGCTTTCCCCTTACCTACTCCAGACTAATGTCGGTACGGGGCCATACGTTCCCCGGTAAACCAACATCTCTCCTTCCCAATTTCCTCTCTCAAGTCAAGATTAGGTGGAAGAGCAGGCCTCATGGCTTGAACATGAAATAAGACATGAAATAAATAAATTATTGTATGTTCGTTCATTTCATTTAAGTGCACGATATATTAGTGTACGAAATTTGAATAACTTCCTTTGGATAATTGATGATGCAATTTGGATTTACATACAACGTACCCTCCATTTTAGCATCATTAAATTAAAAAAGATAGGCTTCGGTTAACGAAAGAAAATTTTGAATGAAATCGGTACCGCTATTTCATCTAAAACTTATCCTCAATCAGAATGCATTTTGACAATATCACGGGATTAACGTTCATACGAGTAAAAATATTTTTATAAAATATTTTTGTTATTTATGTCCTTCTATTCATAGACTAGGGAAAAAATTAAGCCATTGAATAATTATTTCAGTAGAATACAGCATTAGAAAGAATGTCTTGTGTTTTAAGTTTTATATATAATGAATATATAAATTTAATATAATAATATATAACTCATAATATAAGCGACATTTATTGTCTGATTCATCAACGTAACGAACGACCTATTCGAGACGGAACCTTGAAAGTTTGAGATTTTTCGTATCGTAGATTTTGTATGATGTCCATTTTACACTAGTGAAGAGAGTTGAAATATGTTTTTCTAATTGTATCTCGCGAATTTAGAAAAATATATCTCTTTCTTTGTGATTATTGGTAATTCAAATATCTAGAAATAATTTATGATATTTTCGATACTTTTCGTTTAGATGAATGAAAACGTTATAAAAATATCTTCAGGTTGTGGTCATCCGTGCCAACGTGCATCACTACCCTTACTTACTCTATCCTCGAGTATATTTAGAAACGAAATGAGTGGGATTTTCAGCTATACATTATTTTGAGTTCGGGTCTAAATTTGAGCCCGAACCTAATATTAGGTATGAGCCTATTATCAGGCCTTAAAATAACTATTTAAACCTAGGATAAGAATAAACAATTGGCTAGCAACTGCACGAGGTGTCATGCAACATAGCGTGAGCTTCACTTAAATACGATTATTTTAGGACAGATGGAATGCAAGGTTTTATAACAATTACAAGAACAATTTATTTAGCATAGGTAAAATTATTAAACAAACACGTCTTATAAAAAATTATTTCAAGAACACAGTGTAAAAGTTTCAATGTCCTATTCTTCACACTTTTTTAAATATACAATTTCAAAATTGACCCTGCCCTTGAAAATGCAAGAAAATCGCACTTTTTACCTTCCAAACACAAAAAATACTCAGAAACAAATAAAAATTATTAAATTCATACTTTATAACATAGAATTAACTAAGCTAACATTTCATGCATAATTAGTTCTATTCTGATTGACAGTAAAATTGTACCTAAGG
>NNCF01127842.1:191053-309490 GCA_002313205.1 Laupala kohalensis | reverse complement strand
CTTTCTTTCTTTTCTTCCTTTCTTCCTTTCTTCCTTTCTTTCTTTTCTTCCTTTCTTTCTTCTTTCTTCCTTCCTTTCTTTTTTCCTTCCTTCCTTCTCACCACCGTACTTTTTCATTTGTTGGACTTAAAGAATACTAACTTTATCAAAATTCATATGCTTTAGTTCATCAATATATTTAAAACTATCGTTTAAGTTTCTGTTGTCACATAATTTTTTTGTATGATTACAACTTTACGTAATAATTACTGGTATTCAATTATTTACAAATTTTCTTACTTCATACTTCACTGTAATCTTTATAGTTCATGTTCTTAATCTGAATGCACTCTTCACAATTCATTTTCGTTGGTAATGAGCGCCATCTTGATTTGAATCTTGCTGGGTTTTACTCAATCGTTTATTTTTAGGTGAATTTGAACCAATTTGTACACAATTGAATGAATGGATATGAAACTTTCGTGGTTCCTCATGTACAGGTCGGGAACTTGATCTAAACTAAGTTTTATTTTCATGCGACTTTTGGGGAACGAATTAAAAATACAAAAAGGGCTACTGTTGTTTTACTACATGTTTATATCACAAAGAAACTAAACATTAATAACAAAATGGAGTGAAGTGCAAGAAGAAAGGAAAAGAGAAGTAAGAAGAAGCTAATAAAAAGCAAACAGGAAATTGGGAAGCCCCACTTGGTGATCTTCTAAGATTGAGCGCGTATTTCGCTAAGAAGCTATGTCTCTCCCCAGAAGGGGTGCGAGAGAAGAATCGTATTGCAGAGAAATCCCGAGGTTTCTGGGGGACTAATGGGAACATGCGAACGCAGACAATGCGCATGAGCAGGAGTTGGTGGAGGAGAAGCACGTTAGGCTTACAAGGGGAGAGAAGGGAAATCTAGGGACCCAAGTACCGTATGGCGAAGCACAGATGCTGTTGTCCAAGTAGAGCTACACCAGAAGGGAGGATCAAGTTCATTTAAACGTCATCAGTCCTTAAAAGTACATTAGGTTTTTAGACGTCATCAGCATTATATTCAATCACAATATTTCCACTAAAATTTTTTTTCTGACATCTAGAAAACCGAACAAAATTAATAGGAAGACAAATGTGCTGTTTTTTTTCTTTCAGCGAAGAAAAAGTAAAGAAAAACAACCCAGCGCAAACATCTTGTATCCTAATTCAATCGAAAAAATATATTTTTCGAGATATCAAACCTTAAAAAGGGTGAAAACCTTGTGCAGTGTTGGACTTTACCACTAATTGTAAGTGACAATTCAAATGTCAAATATTTTTGCAAACATTCAGTGTACTTATAGTCAAGTGCGCGTCCTTCTCTACACATAGTATTCTAATTTTATCCTACATGCTAGTATTTTTTATTTAGCTACCTATTTGTCATAACCCATCCAGTATCCTTTATTGTAAGAACGAGATAGATATCAGGCGCGGGTACAAGAGGGGGTTAAGGGGGTCATGACCCCCCTTAAAATCCCACAGAGAATGAGTCTCTAGTCGCGGGAAAAAGATTTATCATTTTCAATGACGTTGACGCATTCGAACGATTTTTAATCAGTAATTAGTAATTAGAAACGATTTAGCAACGCACAAAGTTGCATTGGCGACGATGGTGGTGCCTTTACGGTTGTGACACATTATAAAATACTTATTTCCTCGAATGAATATTACACATTGATTTCTTCTATAGCAACGCTAGACATGAATTTTAACCCGTTTGTTCCTTAGGCTTCCTTCTGCCAATTCGTAATCAAGCGGAGACTATAAGTTGATTCACTCGCCACATTTGACAATTTGCTATTGACCATTATTGAAGCCTCCCCCTCAAATATCAATTTAAGAATCTCTCCCCGTGGGTGCGCCCCTGATTTTATTATTGTCGTTGAAAAATATAGTTGAAAAATGTTTTTGTACCTTAAAAAGTTGAATAAATCTTTTGCATCTTTAATCATTATAAAAGTTTCGCATCTATCACTTTCCCCTGTCACACAAAAATTTTAAAATAATCTTGAAAGTAGGGCGTGACATTACCGAACCGCGCTTAGATAACCTAAACTTACAATTTGCTTTAGAATTTTCAATTTTTTTTCTGATGTTGGAATATTTTCTGGAAAGTACTATGCCCAAATATTATATTCTTTTGTTATGACTTCCCCAAAATATTTGTCTGTGTCGCCTGTTAGATACGGTACTAAGACTTATGACTCAAATTCGATTCATGCAAAACACTAAACACTAACCGAATGCACAAAAATTAAAAATAATATCCCTGTTTTTCACTTACGCGTCCGCAATGATAGAATGACTGACATCTTTGTTTGAAATTCGAGGATCTGTTGGATTTTCATTGACAAACCTCAAAGATTTCTTTCTTGTTTTTCTCGAGCGTCCCGGACCTAGAAGTCATCCAGAAGTCTTAGTCCGTCTGTAGCTACTTCATACTTTGTTTCACCAATTAACGATAAAATGCTACTCGTAGTTCGAATTCGATTAGAGGACAATAATCATATTCAACTTTTTTATTCCTGTTGTTTTACACTTTATTGATAAGTGTCTATTCCCCCGGCATACAGCACAACGTAGAAGTATTACTTTAGAAGGTAATTGAGTCCAGATAAACGTTTTTTTATGAGAAATTGAATTAGGCAATATTCTCATAAAAATAACTCTGTATTTCTCAGTTAACTCCTCATATTAAAAATCATCCCTGAGGAGAAATAAACGTCATAATAACTAACTGAAAAAGTGAGAACGTGCATATCCCAAATAGTGTAATGATGGATTTTGTCGTACGTCTGATGGAAAACTTGTTTCACGAATAGACAGGCACGTTATTCACATGAGCATGCAAGTTAGCTGAAGCCTCGTGCCTCCAGGGAGAGGCGTGACTGGCGACGTGCGACGCGAGCTGCAAACCGGAAGTCGGCTGACGGCGCAACCGGAAGCCATCGCTCTTCCTGGGGCGCGCCACCACCACCTCCATCGCCGCTGCAGATCAACTGTCGCCGGTAATCCACCCGCGTCCCAGTCACCAAATCCCACGAAGTCCGGACTACTCACAAAGCATTTGTCCCCGTGAACTACTTGCATTATGGCTTTTAATGGGAGTGGGTGTTTGTGCAAAAGGGTTGCTTTTGATGCGGGTATAGAATCAAAATAAAACAGTGAGGTATGATAACACGTGTTAAGGAACTGAAAATTTAACGAGTATAATCACATTTGTAAATATTCCCTCATTCTTTGATTTTACACTCTTTAAGAAACTATGAATTCACAAGATATGCCATCATTTCAGCATAAGGTGGTTGAAAACTTATAAACAATCATAAAAAAACATTGTAAAGGTACATATTTTCAAATTAATTGAAGTAAAATAGGAAATATTAGGAAACAAACAAAAACTGTGCATATCTTACACATACACAACGTACGTTCATTACAGCTTCGAAATGCTTCGTATTACAAAACATCTCTGATCGATTTCCAAACATTTAGACATACAGTTCAGTATAAAATATTCCAGTTTATCATCAAACCGTTAAAATGCATTACCAAATTGTAACCACACACCACAAGCCCAGATGCGGCGTGGGTATTTTGTTAGAAGCGGTATTCACAAAAATACCACAATTCGTATGGTAGGGTTCCGCTGCCACCAGTCCAGTTTCCCGGACAATTAAACACGCGTGTAATAACAATAATTAATAATTTAATACAAGTTAAATTGAAATCTGAGTATTTACAAACTCGAACAAACTCTCAAAATTATAAATACAAGTATGAATTTGTCATTACACACTTAATGCTATCAGAAAGCATCAATTACACACAGAAAGGAATACAGTTGTTGACAATTAATTCGGAAATCCACCTAGATTAACCGAACCTCCAAAATTACAAGTTGCTTTCCCGAATAACGAACTGTTACAAGTTACGTCACTCGCAATTAGTAGCAAGTGTATCTAGCTTACCTCAGCAAGTAATCTTTACAACGGTCTGGCGACCAAGAATAGCCAGGTCACATCTCAAGTAACCTGCGGACTCAACCCCCACGTATAAGTCACCGAAGATCCTCAATCCTTTCAATACATACAGAAGAGGAAATCACGTGACCAACAAGTAACCACACCTTCGCTGCCACCGTGCACTCCAACCTCTGGTTCGCCCATCAACCGTTCGGGGAACGCAGGTCTGTTATTGTCTCTGCGTTCGGCGAAAATACTCCATTCATAACATATTAACATTCTTTCTTTAGGGATTTTCCGGCCTCACCTCGGTACCCATGGCGAGCAAGTCCCTTTCACAGAAATAGCATAATACAGCTTACAATCCTTAAGGTGCCTCGACCCGGTCAGATATGACGAACAAATGTACTTTCACAGAAATAGTATGAGAGAAAGGGAGAGGCACGCGCTGATCACACACTTCGGCCGGCATTCTTCGAGCGCATTCCTACCCTCCTTCCCGGAAAAGCGGGGAATGGTTCACCAACAACACAATGAATGTATAGGCTTAACGGTTGTCACTGCCCTTTCCTCCTTTTCGGCATCCGTCTAAGTATCTCAATGGCTCAGTGAAAAGCGTAAAAATAACAATTCACAACCTATAGAATGTCTTGGCTCTGATGTTACACAAATATTCAGCAGCGCACAATCTTTGTTCAGTATAAAATAAAGCGTTGATGATATTTGATTAATCATATAACATGAGCTTGGACGTACATATCAATTAATAATATTATTTGTTTCAAGTTTAGTTACGTCGTAAACATTGCAGTAAATATTTTTCCTGGTTACAAAAATGACCGTTAAAATTTGAAGTTCAAAATTTCCTTGTATCAAAATTCAAAAGCAACACTGTACACGGTCGAGGAATACATAATACCCCTTCTTTTTGAGACTGCATCCTCCATTAACGAATATAAAAAGAAGGAGAAATTAATCTCAGTTCAAGTAATTTCTCTATTATATTCTGAAATAACCTTTACCAAAAGTCTGAAAATACACATCAGAAGTGAAACTACTAAACTTAACATGTCTTTTATTTTATAATTACCTCAAAAAGGCAGAAAAAGAAAATATCGAGTATTTTCACTCCGATAAATTGAAACTTTTCTCATAATATTCTACTAAATATTTAGAACTATGGTAAATATTTACCAGAAGTATAAGTATTCAACCATGTTATGCTGAAATAATGGCATGTCTTGTGAATTCATAGATATCAAACAACTTGAATCATGACAAATTATCTTCAGAAGCCATCTGTCTTGATTCCTTCACTTCTACAGAAATTGCGTCTAAGTGATATGTTCTGCAGATGATCATCCGGTCTGTTCTAGGATTTACTGGAGGGTCTCAAGTTACACTCCCTCTTTTACAGACTGATCTTTACACATACAGATGCACCAAATAGTTTCAACCTCCTGCCAGACGGAAAGAGACGGATCGTTAGTGCATTTTAAGAGCCAGATTTCTAAATTATCAATGGGCGAATCCTAGATACCCAAGACTTTTACTACTATTTGTACTTTTAATGTGTGTTACGTATAAAATTATACTTTGCTGTTAAAATCGTAAAGCAATAAAGAAAAGGGTATTTGAGGTAATATGACAGGTGCAGTGGAGCATATTCTTTATAATTGCTAAATAGATTGCGAACGAGGAAGGTGGTTGGCAAAAGAAAAACGTAAAAGTTTATTGAACACCAAAAATTGGGGACGAAAAGACATTACTTGATTTTGCAGAATTTGCGGTGAAATCAATGTTGGTAAGGCGAGCAGCAAGTATGACTGTTGCTGGCCCACGGAGAAATCGACGTCGTTGAGCCGATCTCACGATCGTCGCGACGTGTTTCGACGTCGAAATTGAGTGGAAGATCAACGTCGAATAAATGGCGTCGCCGCGACGTCGTATCTCCCGGAATTTGAAGTCGAGACGCCGAAAATGAACTATTATGTTGTCTCGACGCCGAGCTGTTGTATCCTTATGATCTTTTGAGTTTTTGTTGGTTAATGCAACCCAATATCTAATTATTACTTTGAATAACGTTACTTTCAATTGCATTAATCTAATAAGAATAAATTACAAGTATATTCAAAATAATGAAATTATAGGATCTTTGGATACAATATTGTCATGGTATTTTAAGAACTCTTTTTCAAGAATTTAAAGAGGAAAACTATTGTACGTGTTTACTATTCATGGTATTAATTCTAAGACTGCGTAACACAAGAGGATGAAAATTTAGCTTATACCACAGTGTTGCAGTGGCTCAGTGGAACCGTCCGTGTCTCGAGAAGGACAGCACCCAGGGGAAACAACCTGTTATCTGATACCTGAAGACGGACGCTGAAGAACATCATAAACGGAATGTGCGCTCAACACCTGTTGAGTATGATGATCCAAGGTTAGACAAAGGTCGTAAAAGTAATGAAAATTATAATAGAACATCGTCCAGAGATGGGTTGTTAACACTGAGAAAACGTTACCTTGTGAGGTACACGTACAGGTTTGTCACATTACCACGTCGTTGTTTTCGACTGGAAATTTGTACATGGAGGGTAGTGAAAGTACTCGATCTCCCCGGGACGCCACAAAAGAGTTATATGTGAACGGTCTCAATAAAACAGCAAAGAGACAAATAAGGAGAAGAGAAAACAAATTAACATAATTAAGAGAAATAATATCAAATCCAAAGAAGAGTGATTATAAAAGGAATTTACCGATAAGGCGTGTACACATTGATAATGGCTATGTAGAACAAGGAAAAAGAGATAAATTAATAAAATGACTAAAATCAATATAGTACAATATTTTTATATGAAGAAATGTGTTCTAAGATGGCAGATTTGATTTGATTTGTCTTTTATATAAATCTACTAAGTGTTTTTTCGAGTATAATGAAATTTTGCACACTTTTAAAGCAAGATGTCGTATATGCATGAGATTCCGAAAAATCACCCCAATCATATTCTTTCAATCCCTTAACCCCAATTTCGCCTTCCCCATTCCCTTTCCAAAGTCACAGTTGGGAGCAAGAAATGAGTGGACCTGAACTCGCAATAAGACATGAAATAAATGAGGCAAACATTTAAGAAATCTTAGAATGGTTTTGAAATTTTTAACAGCGTAGGGAACAGAAATATTGTATGCTGAGGTTTTTGGAAGATTGGTTACTGATTTCTTCGCATAACCGTTATAACCCCAATAAAGTAAAGATGTCTCTATTTCGATTTATCTATGATTCGAGGAATTTCAGAAAAATGTTCAAAGGATTCTTTTATCTAACTCAAACTGTTTCACTTCTGTTTGGAAGTCAAGTTACGTATAACACCTGCGTTAAGTTGCGGTGCAATTTAAAATGTAAATTTTTTCTTAGTTTCGTTTCATCAACTCCTAAAGAAATGAGTTTGATTATATAGGTTGTCCTAAGTGTGAAAGTATGAGAGATTCGAGGCCTTTTTCAAGTTACCATTCTTAGTATGTCTCCAGAACATACATATATTATATCTCGGTATCTTCTAACAACTTCTGACAAAAATGTCTAATACATTTTATTGTTCTCCTTTGTTCTTCATCCATTCTCCTAAGTGTTTTAAAAGCTCATTATAACATCTTCAACTTGAGCTATATTACTTCCAAGGGGATTTCTTTGCTCTCTACTCAAGCTGGTCCGAAGTGGTAAATGTTGTTCGAGGGGGGATGCTTCGCGACAACTGAAGCGATCCAAGGTTCTCTCGAATTGCCATCGAAGCCTCTCTTTTTTATTTACTTGTCTTTTTTACTCGTCGTTCTTTACCTCCGAATCTCTCAGTCATTTAATAAGAAATGCAGACTATAAAATGCCAGGCAAACAAATAAACATTTTTTACGAAATGATCCTGACATAAACATTTGCTTTGTTTAATTAACGAAGAATCTTAATATCAGTACAAAGGTAAATGCTTTAGATACAGAGAAATAGTCAGAAGAGAATCATTAAAATAGAACACGAAAGTCTTAAAATTTGTCAAATAAATAAGTGACAAGAAAATAATGACAAGAATAAGAAATATGTCAGTTCATTGACAATAAACTATAAACTAGACCCCACGCGGAAATTGACGACGTTGATCCCACTTACGACATATTTCGACGTCAGCAACGTTTACCCGACATAGTATTTCCCGGAATTTGAAGTCAAGACAACGTCTTTATGCGACGTTGAGACGACGATTATATGCTACATTGTTTCGACGTCGAGATCGAGTTGAAGATCGACGTTGAGATGACTCCGTTACACGACGTTCAGACGACTGTTATACAACGTTGAGAAGATTCCGTTATACGACGTTGAGACGACTCGGTTACAATAATAATAATAATAATAGCCAAGCTTTATCACTTACACTAGTAGAAACATTCAGTAAGGATATTAGAATGAGACTTGGTACCGATAAAAGCAGTACATTGGCAATTTCGAAAGGTAACATTAAAAGAGAACCTTATACAACAAATAACAATAAAATTATTAAAGGCATGGAAGAAAATGAATTGTACAAATATCTGAAACTACAACAATCAAGATACATTGACTATACATGCATGAAAAATACCATACAACGAACTGAGGAATTTGAAGATCGAGCCGATAAATTAATATATACAGATTTAAATGGCCGAAATTCAACACTAGCAATTACTTCATTTGCCATTCCTATTCTCCCGTATTCGTTTGGAGAAGTTTCATGGACATTAAAAATATAGAAAACCTCCAGCGAAAAGTCATGACGAAGTATAGGTCACACCACAGAAGCTCAAATGTAGAAATGCACAGTCTGACTCGCAAGGAACGAGGAAGGGGCATAATCGATTTGAAGAACCTGCACAGTTCACAAATAAAGCAACCCCAAGCTTTCTTTCACCAGAGAAAGAAAGAATCTAACTTTTACAAGACCATTCGTGCAGCTGACATGAAATATACTCCTTTAAATTTAGCAGACCACTCTCCACAATCAAATGAAATTAACGTTGAAATCAGTCAGAGAATTAGTCAATAGAAATTTAAACCATTTCATGGTAGATATCCTCGTGATCTAGATGATCCTCATGTCGACAAAGCTGCGTCGAACGCCTGGCTTACAAACGGGGATCTATACTCGGAAACGGAGGGATTTCTCATGGCAATTCAAGACCAAGTAATAAGCACAAAAAACTATAGAAAATTTATTTTACAAGACACTGACATAGCAGATGACAAATGAAGGTGATGCAAAATTAAACCAGAAACTTTCCAACACATCACAGGAGTATGCACACTTTTAGCACAGACAGATTACACCCTCAGACACAATCAGGTTGCTAATATTATCCATCAGAAACTCTGCGGGAAGTATGGTCTAATACAGGGGTCGGCAACCTTTTTTGGCCGCGGGTCAAAATCATTAAAGAGACGTTTGGGTCAGAGATATTTTCGACATGGATCTTATATACATAAACACTTATGTGTAAAAGATCCATGGTAATCGAACTAAAATGTTGTTCTTAGTATCTATTTTCAATTTTTTTTAATTCTCAAAACGTTTGTTTCATGTTTATGTTTTATAATTTATTTTTATATATTATTCTTTATTTTCGGAACTAAAGTGAGTCACTTGAAATTATCAAATGGTCACTTTGTGACAATTGGGTCACAAGATACCGAACCCTGGTCTAATAGAAGACACTGTCCCGTACTAGTAGTACTTCCCAAAATGCATTTCAGAGAACAGCAGGTACAAAATTTATTTTGATAGATCAATCCTCGCTTACAAGAGAATCCATCACAACAGACCAGATATTATTCTAATAGACAAACTCAAGAAAATCACACACATCATAGATATTGCAGTAATCAACACCCACAACCTTATACTACTTACAATAATAAAATTCAAAAATATGAAAATTTGAAAACAGACATTCTTCGTTTATGGAATATGGAGTATGTATATATAGTTCCTATAGCCCTGTCCATCACTGGAGTCATCCCTCACAGTCTGCATCTAAGACATCAAACGGCTTCAACTCCCCAGAAACATATTTCTAACATTACAAAAAGCAGCCATCCTTGCCACCTGTAGAATACTCAGAAGATTTTTGAATTGTGACATTGTTTGAGGTGAGGATGCTTGGTATACCCCGCACCTTACCTGAATCCAACTACAAGTTGTGAAAAAAAAGTTCATTAAAATAATAATAATATAATAATAATAATAATAATAATAATAATAATAATAATAATAGCGCATGGGTCTCCACTCCCGTTAATTGTGGTCCATTTCTCTTTGGTTGCAACCCTATGGTCGGAACCATATTCGCAATTTCGACGTTCCGTCTTATACTGCCATCTGATATTGGAAGTTGGAACTATACTTGGGTGCATTTCGTCAAGAATTAATTTTTCCGAGAACATATTATATTTTATTTGTTTAGAGAGAATACTCTTTACATGTTTACTATTCATTGTACCATGGTAAGACAGAGCGATACAAGAGGATAAAAACTTAGCATTATTCACCATGTTGCAGTAGCTAAGTGGTACCGTGTATACAAAAGACCCTGGATCAAACCTCATCGCGGTCGTATCTTACGACGTTGTGTTTTTAAGCGTTTTTACAACGTTGTGAAGACGCCGTTCTCCGACATAGGATCGACGTTAAATGCGTTCGCGTTGACAACGTCCTCACAACTTCGTTTTTTGACGTCGCCACGACTTCGACGACGTTGTAACAATTTAGGTTCCAAACTCCAGGAGTCGAAGACTAAAATTCGTACCTCTGTCCATTGCATCAACACCACCACTCCTGCTTCGTCACTTTAAATATAGGTTTCGTTAATGTTCACCCGCTTAAATGTATTGAATGATAAGTTGAATTAAATTGAATTGGTGACTTCTTTTCCCGTTTTCAGTGCTTCAGCCAATTTTTCCTACAATACAAAAATTATGTAGTTTACATAGCATGTTGGAGTCAGTGTGGCGCAGTGGGTAGAGTACTGTTACTGACTGGATGGCCGGGATTCGATTCGGAGGGATGTGATTTATCATCACATCTCTACTTCCAAACTGACTATGTAGGCTTAATCAGTCTGCTGTAAAATGTCTATCCTAGAGTCAAACCGGCAGGAGAGAGATCATGGCCACATCTCCTCCTCTTCCTACTGAGGCCCTGTAATAGCTTTACTTTCCGTGAACACCTAGGACACTTTCGAGGACTGTTGTGGGACAGTTTCTCTTTGACACAACATATTGTATTTCAGTGTGTAAAAGCAACGATATACTATCTGTAACATCACAACCAAGACATTCTACCCGTTCGTGAAATATTAACATTTTCACGCATTTTGCTAACCGTTCATTCCTAAGAAGATTACGGGCCTGTCGCCGCCAAATAAGGAAAAGTGACCGTCACTAAGCCTTCCCTTTCATTGTGTAGGTGCTCCACCGTTTTCATGTACTTCTGAAAATTGAGTAGGAATGCCCTCAGAAGAGTGTTGCAGCAGCGCGTGGCCAGTGTGAATGAAATATTTCCACCGGATGATGAAGAAATATTTCCACCGGATGGCCATCCCGAGAAGGACGCTGGCATATCGGTAAAGACACAGTGTTCTCAGAAGCTGTGGGGTGCTGGTTTGGATTTGGAGTGCTCATTGCGGTAGCGAAGGCGTGGTCACGTGACCTCCGCTTCCGTATATATTGGGAGGATTGAAGAGACTTTCAGACTTCTGCGGAGTGTTCGGAAGTATCCGGGTACGGAGATGTGACCTGGCTAGTATTGGTTGTCAGACCACTGAGAATTGCTGCGATAATTCAATTACATTGCTATTAGGCGCGAATGACGTAACTTGGAACAGTTAGTTATTTCAGGATAGCAACTTGTAAATTTTGGAGATTCGGATGATCTAGGTAGATTTTCGAATTAATTGATAACACCAGTATTCATATCTGCGTGTAATTGATGCTTTCAGATAGCACTAACTGTGTAATGACAAATTCATACTTGTATTTATGATTTGAGAGTTCGTTCAAGTTTGTAAATACGCAGATTTCAATTTAACTTGTATTAAAGGAATATTTTATTGTTATTACACGAGTATTTGATTGCCTGGGAAACTGGGCTGGTGGCAGCGAACTCTATTTTAAGGGTTGTGGTATTTATGGTTGAATCCTGCTTCTACCCAAAAAATACCCACACTGCATCTGGGCTTGTGGTGTGGTGTAACACTATCATTAAGAATCATATGAATCACACTATGTGGCGATTCAAGAACAAAAAAATAATTTCCTACTTTTAATAGATTTTGAACTATTTTATTTATCCCTATTTTTTTATGAGTTGTGTAATTAATTTTTCCGGGACAGATACTCGTAATACTTACGTCCCCTCATGCGTTTTTGCGAGTCAGACAAACCGTAGCAATAGCAGGTTTTCTTATACGTAATCTCTTTAGGACCTAGAACGTATTTCGTAAGTATCCGTTTCTGTTCAAGAGCCTGAATTTGTGTAGAAAACCCCTCATATCCATCATTTGGCATTTACCTTGTAATTCGCGATAATGGTGTTTCGAAGATCCCCATAGTTTGTAGACGCACGCACATTTCTGACGTGCAATTCCACGAAAAGCATTCGTCTTCACCCCTCCCTCTTGAGCTCTTTCTCTCCGCACACAATCTGTATCTTTCCGTCAATCACGTTTTTTGAGGAGACAGGGAGGGAGGGATGGTGGGTCCACTCGAGTAGCCATTGTCTCGTCTCCCTCGAGAGTAGCGTCTCCAAGGGGCGGAGGAGGGATGTGAGTCAGTGCTGATGCTACGACCACTCGCACTTCCAATCGATCGGTTGCCATTGATGTTATGGGCCACAGCAGAGACGTGATGTAGAGTTAGTTGTGTCATTGGTTATGAAGAAGGTCTTCTAGCGAGATATTATATATTTCATTAAAAAGGGTTTGGAATCACATGCAGCCAACGTAACCATTCATTTATTTTGAACTTAGATTAAAATAACACTTAATGGGGAGAAGACGATAAATACGAAAGAAGAAAAATTACACGAGAATTAATCAACGGTTGGCAAATTCGATGGGACAAGACATGTAAAGACAGGAAAACTTATTCATACATCCCAACGTACCCATCGTTTCATCTTGTCACAATTTCTGGGTTTCTGGAATATTTAAAAGAACTAGAGTACATTCCAAATTTTTGTGGCAATTTATGCCAGTCCTTGAAAATGACGCGATAGGTTAAAATCTGATGCGTATTGCATATTCCGGGCAGATAAATTAATTTTGGAGATCCATGTAATAAAATAATTTTTGATATATTTTGCTTTTACCTTTTTCATTCAATGACATATATAATTAAATAATATCAATTTGCATTAGTCATAATACTATTCAAGGAAATCAATTTACGTAGTGTCATGGTAGAGTGGTATCATAAATACAACTATACTAGCTTTTATTCTTCATTTAGAAACATTATTTTATTCTAAAAGTGTCAGAAAACAAAATAACCTTCTGTCATATTCTCCACTGTTTCCTGAATGATACGAATTATTCAATGGAATTTTGCAAGGGTATCACGAACACTACATATTGGTTTGAATTATTTCCTAGCCCTATACCCGATCAAGTAAAAACAACATAATTTATTAAAGAAAATAATTATATAATAAATATGATATGGTGAAGACTTTTGCCCCAAGTGTTACCTTTGGGAAGAGAGACTAAAAGTCGCACAGATTTGACCGCCTGCAGTACACTTACATAAAAATCACGTTATTTGGTTAGCTACGCGTCGATGCGTTTTCACCCAACACCTTTTACACCACCTTAGCACACCAACACCAGGGCGTGGGTTAAAGCTGGCGTTAGAATCACGTGATATTCACGTTTCTAGTTTGCCGCGCGTCGACACGTTTCCACCCAACACTTTTTTCACCATCTGACCACGCCGAAACCAGGGTGTGCGCGGGTTACCCAAGCTACCCAGAACTGTTGAGACGAACGAAACCGCGTGGTGTAGTGATTACTTTTGCCGAAGCGGTACTCTATTCAGACTGTATTTCTGTTGCTAGTGCCGCTGTGAGTTATTGCGCTCATTCTGTTCTTTAGTTGTGCTGCTGTGTTTTAGTATGGAAGGTAAAGTACTAATAACGACTACGCTGTGGCGTATGCATCGCGCGTTATGATGTTGATTTTAGGTTAACCTTGTAATGCGTAGATAGTGTTTGCATTTCACGGAGAATCATCTACTTCGTTCGGCACTTATCTCAAAATAATAATGAAGCTACCTATATATGTTACTGTCAAGCGACCAAAATAGAACACTAGATCTGGTTTCCACCTAGAAGAAGGGGGTTAGGTTCAAGTTTTTCACGAACGTTTGAATTGCGGTTTTCACGAACGTTGCAATTCCGTTTTTCTCAAACGTTATATTCGCGTCGGTGAAAGACGTTAGACACGATGGACATTCCAACCAGTATCTCACATGCAACGTTCGAACGTGCATCTAACATAAGTGTGCTTCAGGGGACATTAAACATTTGACCACCCTGACTTAACAATGGAGAAAGGTTGAATGCTTGTTCCAATACAGATAATTTGTACCATCGCGAGACCCCTATGTTTAGTTCAATCCATTATTTACTAGTTTCTATTTCTCATTCTTCCCGAATTACGTGAATTTTCAGTTAATTTTGCTCTGGTTCACTCGTCATCACAGCTCTGAGAAGCGGAAATTTGTAATATTAATAGCGCGGTATCAACAAAAGAACGCATCGAGGCAGGACGCACTCCACTGCAGAGAACCGACTACCATTGAGGGTAGAGCGGACGTCGCCACCATGTCCAGCTGGCGACGAGCAAGACATGACAAAAGACGAGTAGACCTCATCGGGTAGATTTAGGGTAGATGGTCCTCGCCCAGATGACTGGTACTTGGGCTCACATTGCACAACCGTATTATTGTGGGGAACACGAGTAATCATACAGTTCAAGATTCTGAAAGAAAGTGCGCTACATAGTGAAGGTCACGTCACCAGAAAAGAACTAGTAAATAATGGATTCATAGGAGCATATCGGCAACTAAGCACGCATTCGCGACTTGAATGTTGTTCTTTGTAAATGAATCAGTAGTTGTAGTTATTATAAATAAATATATTTCATTTTATGACCCCTATCTTTGTTTCTTATGGACCTGTTGCAAAATTAAACAAATAATTTCCAGGACACTTACCAACGGAAAGTATATTAAGATTGAAATTTTTACTCCCGAATATTGTGATTAAGAAATGTTTTTTGGGTGACTGCTTTGTTCGTGTGATTTATGATATTTGATTTGCTCGTCATTTATTGTAATTCAAATTGCAGAATAACTCCTTATATACATTATTAATTTATGTCGATTAAAAAAATTACTTGTAATTCGCAATTCAATGTTCGTCGAAGAAAAGAATAATTTGTGTATTATTGAATGTTGGTTAAATATAAGAATTATATGTTATTCATAAATCATTTTTCATAAAAGGAAATAATTATATTCTATTCTTTATTCTTATTATGTAAAATAATTGTGTACATCCGACTCATTTTTTATTCTCTGCATAAAAGATTATTGACAACACTGGTTATAACCGCAAAATGTATCTTTTGCGTGCTATCTTGTAGATTAAGATTCACAATTAGTTCAGCAAGTTTCATTTATCCATACATGCAAACGTTGAGGTGGTGTCATCCAGAATATCATGTGCATATTCACTTGTGAATCTCCTGGGGGCAAATCAAACGCATTTATTTGCTGTTTGATTCTCTATATAAAGTAAGTTACACAATCAAATGATAAAAATATTGTATTTGAAAGAAATATCCAAAAATATTGTAAGAATAATTGCACTGAAGTGAGCACACAGCACATTGCTTAGTTAAAGCAATGTCAAATTGCGTTGTCGTTAGGAAATAATCAAATTATTATTGGAGACTAGTCGATCACGAGAGACTTAACACACGAGATTACGTTCCTATGATACCGTTTTCCCTTCCTTATACTTTATAGGTTATTCTTATAAAATAGCACATTGACATAAGAAAATGTGATGTCTTAATTTGTGAGATAACGTAAATTCGAAGCAACTCGTTTCACCCAAACGCACGTAGTCATAATTTTGAAACATTCTTGTTTCCAATTTCACAAAAACTAAGATAAAAAACATAATCAGAAAGGTAAATGCTTTCTCCAAGTTTATGCGACTGACCAAAAGAGGTAAGAGAACACCAAATTGTTCGGTGCTATCTTACAAGCACACGTTTATGAAACTGAAGGCACAATTTGGATAAGAGAAATGGTGTCTAAATTGTCAATATTCAATGTTTGGCGATACAATTATTGTTTGGCCTTGGGAATCTTGCTCTTTCACTGCTTCCAAATCATGTGTACTTTTCAAAATCGAACGAATTGAAAAATAATAGAAAAACCTCGTATAATAAAGAAAGAAACGTACTTGAGATGAGAGAGGCAACCACGGATCGGGAAGAAGGAAAGGCAGAGGAGGAAACACGAAAATTCACGTAAGGTGTTACATAATAGATGATGATAGAGGTAAATCAAGATTGATTTTGCAGAAACCATTAAGTACACGGAAGTGCATGATAAACGTTTCTCAAAACAGACTGAGAATGAGGATTTGAAATGTCTTTCGATGTATTAGGCCGTGTCATCATTTCAAAAGAACTCGATGTTACGATGGATGCAAATGTCATCGAAACGTCGAGTTCTGTTGACTTAATACTCCGAAAGAAGATTTAATCGCTGACTGAGATAGACGTGGAAGTTTGCATCATCAATACGAGTATGAGAGGTCACAGGACTAAAAAGTACAAGAACAAGTACTACATTTCAATGAAGTTTCGTCAAATATTATGTTCATTATGTTGAAAATATACATTTTAGAACGGTATGTGTTATAAATTACACATTAGTAACTTTGCTCAATTAAATTTAATCTTTGTAAAATTAATTTTACTAACACTAATTTCACTGTCACCGTGTTCATCGCATAAACAAATTGAAAGTTGAAAAATACATTCAATAGCGACAGATTAAGATAAGTAAACATAATTGCGCGTTTCGTTATCCTAATGATGATTCGCACGTCATGTATATTCAATATGTCCAATGAAGCTGAGAGTCATGACATACCACATTCATTGCTATCATGCCAGTGAGTCTTTATCACGGAGCTATCAATTGTATGATGACATAATTAATGTCACACAGCCAGTTTCATGGCGGGTTTATGATAAATGCAACGAATCAATATATTGGACCGTATAGCTTCCACATATACTCTATCACTGCACCTGATATCCTGTCTCGAAATTCGCACATGTGTGCTAAACCACATGGACGTAACGGAATAGCCACGGATCTTTTAAAGCGACTGCGTCAAGAGGTACATAATGTTACCAACCATATCACATGGTTGCCTTAAGGGAATTATATGAACAAGCTATTGAGAGAAATACAGGGCTCCTGCCCAATGTAGCCGTTTTAGAATACAAAAACAACAATCCCGAAACAGTCTCTATCCTTTGCCACAAATTAGAAGTGTAAACCATTGCAGAGCAATGTAACAATACTAATAAAAACTTTCATTCCTTGTAGTTAATTGAATCAAAACCATCAGCTAAAGAATAAAGTAACATAAACAAGAAAATACAATTCATTGCAAGTAACAACTGATATTCTTGGAAGGAACGTGGATTTGCGGTAACTTCTTTAAACTAGTGGTGCAAAACCACTGCACATACTTTCTCATATACGTTTCTTCGTCTGCGGGATTGAGAAAAAATTCTGTAGTGAAAGGGTCATTTCTGACGTGGTCCTCTATATTTAGGTCGTCTTCCAATGCTCTACTAATTCTCAAAGTCGCTAGATGAACTTTGAAATTGGTCTTTTATTTACTGTCTTTTATTTGAAATTAAATTAAATATTCAGAATATTATTTCAATACATATAGTGACATTCAGTCTTATAAATATCATAAAAGTGTTATGTAAATGTAATTTCGTTGTAGACAGAAATTGATGTTTTTCGTATCTGCAGTGCATTCGCTGTCCTACGTATTTTTTCATCACATCTTTCATTTCAGTTAACAAAAAGTGTATTTACGTCTGCTTGAGCCATTTACACTGCTAAATATTACTCGAAGGTAAAAAGAAAAGATCTACAAACAGCAGTTGCAAGATTAAAACCACATGGAACATCAAGTTCTGACGCAATAACTCATGAGACTTACAACAGTTTATTAAAACCAATGTTAGAAATATATAATGGCTATCTGGAAAGATCGTATTACCTAATGTTGGAAAGTAGGTTTAGTTAAACTATTTTTAAACGGAAGAAACAGACTAGCAAATGTGCCCCAATCTTATCGACCCATATCTCTGCTTCCTACATATGAGAAAGTATTCGACCGAATACTGACGCAATGCGTACTCCAAAATTTACTAGAAAAATACGCATCCAAATCAATACGGATTCATGCCGGGGAAATTGCGTTACTGTGATTGGTAACCTTGATAAGACAAAGAGAAGAACGTTACTGTGCTTGAGTCTTCCTCGATATAGAGGATGCGTTCGAACATGTACGATGGAACGATATAATTGACACATTAAAAGCTAAAAATTTACCTAGATACCTTTTAAATATGGTGAAAGCTTACTTTACAAGTCGGACAATGATATTTCAAAGAGGAGATTAACAAACAGAAAGACAGGCATCCATAGGCTGTCCACACGGGTCTTCCAGCAGATCCATTTTCTGGAATATAGTGCTTGGCCAAATATTATGGGAACTCGAACATTACGCAATAAGTTTTGTTGTCTATGCTGACGATGTAGTTCTGATAGCGAAGGGAGTCACACGAAAATAGAGGGGAAAACACAAAATGCAATGAATATATGTGCGGAAGTATGTGTGAAAAGAGGACTGAAAATAAGCAGAAACAAAACACGAATAGTATGGTTCGGACACCCAAAACAAAACAGAAGAGATATTATCATGAAAATGGAGGGACAAAAGATACAAATGGTCAAAAATCATCGCTACTTAGGAGTGATATTAGATAAACGACTAACGTACCCCGAACACTTAACACACATAAGAAAGAGAATAAATATCGCATTGTAGAGTATGAGGAGGATAGGAATAATGCATTCAATATTACCTATCGATTTATACGTGCAGAAAACAAAATATCGCGCGATCCTCAAGAAGGAAGGAATGATGGTGATAAATGGCACAAGGATAAGAAAGACACACAAAAAGTCAAGGCAGAAATTAACAAAATATTTAATGGAAGCGTGACAAGTGAGATGGGACAAAGAGACAACAAGAAGAAAATATACCCAAAATGTGAAATTTGCAGGAAAATCAAAACATTGGTTCAAATTAACAAAAAACACGGTCCAGTATGTAACGGAGAGTGGGGGATATTAAGACATACTTAGGACGATTTGGGAAAATATATGATGATATGATGACATGTATGATTGTGGACCAAAAAAAGAAGCACCAGACCATATACTATAGGATTGTACCACATATGACTAAGGACGAGAGGATTATATTAAGAGATACTTGAGACAAGGAATGTTAAATATAGGAAATAAACAAGGACTAATAGGCACAAAAGAGAAATAGGAATTGTTTGTGGAATACGTCAGCAAAATAGCTGAAATACGAACTGCACTACGATGGAGGAATAGGAAAACACAATGGTGAGATAGATAGATGAGCGTATGCCTCCTCGAGAACGGGGACAAATGTGGCAAAATTGCGTAAATATAGATATAAAAAAAGAGATAGCAAAGAACAAAATAACCTTGTATTGCATAAGCTACAAAGACAAGATGGTTGAACCCAACCAAAAGAGAAAAAAAACCCAAATATTATTCAGACTTCTTGAAACAGTAAACAAAAGAGGTGTAAGTGTAGCAGAAATAAATTATTTTATTGTGTCTATACCAAACTTTCAAGCGAAATAGTGCTAATGTGGATGTAATGCATACTAATTGTACTTTACGTACAGAAAATGTGAGCAAAATCGTTGGAGCCGTTTTTGAGAAACATTCAAGAGTACTTAATGAGAAGTACCCTTCGGTTTAAGGTAAAAAATATTAGAGCACGTGCATCGACAACAAGTAAATTCTACCGTACCGAACGGACGTTATACCAAAAACCACTTTTTCAGAATCACGGATCGCCATAACGGATATTTCGGTCGAAATCTCGTTTTCGAAGTTTTTCACGATTACAAAATTTTCTATACACTTTGTACATGAGAAAGTAAGAAGGTTACTTGTTTATTGTTATATGAAGCAAAATTATTGTATTATCATATTAATGATATTGTTTGAAGACCGTTTTTCTGAATATAAATAATATAGATAAACAACCTGAGTTTTTTGCGGGCAGTTTCATTTCGAATCAAATTAAGAAAGTTTACATGTCACATCAATGAACTAGCTCAACTGACGATGTCTTTTATTGGAGACGAAACTCTAGCTTTATTTACTTTTTATATGTTTATTATACAATTGTGATCCGCAAATTGTGACCTATTATCATTATTATTTTGATTCAAAATTAAATTGTCTGCAAAAACTCAGATCGTTTATCTATATTATTTAATGTATTATCGAATATGCATTTATTTAGTCTTGATAATTTTCGGCTGAAATAATATAATTCACTCAACATTGGCATGGCTTTGGACAAAACCAAATTAACTCTTTCTTAATATGTAGATCTCTCGTAACGTGATATAACGCTAGGTGGACTACATTCCTTCTCGAAGAATCAATTGAAAGCAGAGCAATGATCACACTCCTTGAAGTGATTTTACTATACTTCATCTATCGACTGAATGGAGTCAGTGGAATCTCTCGGAGCGACCGAAACGAAATGGCGAAGTAATCACAAGACACACGGACCGCGTGAGTAAAAGCCTGCTTTTAGAGACTATTAGAGTTCAAAGCTGGTCTATCTCTTCAACAACCGTTCGCAAAATAATCTTTGTTTGAATTTCGAAAGTCAGCCGTAAAAATGTTTTACGCAATTCCTAATATAATGAGCAGGGTAAATTAAAATCTTCCGAAATAATCTTGAATGACTTTTCGTTCAGTCAATTTTTTCTCCAATTCTACTGTGGTTTTCAGGGTTTTTAATAGGTATTAGTTTTTAGTGTCTTTCGAACCCCTGAACTCGTCTTTCGGTACGAAAAAGTATGCGGTATGGTACGCAATAAGCCAAACACTTCGAGACAATAATTAGAAACATCGCCAAACATCTGTCGAATGGAAACAATTTCAATATACTCTTTAAATCTCAATTTATGTTGCCCTGATTCGTTCTACATTCAAAATTTATGAATCATGTATTGCATTATTTCTTTCTTTTAAACATTATGTACGATGATACATGCAGTACGATGATTTTTATTGTTTTCTGTTTTCTTTTATATGGCAAAATTTTGGTTTTAATTGAGTTCAATTTAGAGTTTGTCAACTGTTTGTAATCTTTTGCTTTTTCTGTGACTTTTCTCTTCATACCTTTTATACAGTCAACTGAATCATTGAACATCAGTTTATAATGTACTTAAAGGTTCTACTCAAATGGTCATCTACAGTTTTCTTACACCATGTCTATTTTAAAAATTATTCGCACGAAAATTTAAGACAATTCATATTATTTTGAGTAAAACCAAGGTAACGTTCTGAAATACATTTTGTATTGATACCATATCATCTTAGTTTATCAGTATGCTCACTTCCTTTAATTAATTAAATAAATTTAGTTTTACAATATTACTTCGTACCACCCACAATTTTTTTTACTGGACTCCGATTACTTCATATATTGATCTTCTGTTTATATTCCATTTTTACTGAGTAGACAAATAATCTATAAAGGATATAATCTTCCTGATTGCTGAACCATGTGATGGTTTTACGAAAAAGTTTTACCATGTGATGGTTTTACGAAACTTACGTTTAAAGACTATTGTACTGAAAGACAGTTCTACGAATTTATATTGTTTTGACGATTTTGTTGTTTCAAGTACACCTTATTGTTTTTCTTTTGGTTCATTTCGATCATGATTGTTAAAATTAATTTATTAAATAATATTCACATCACAATGTTCATTACAATGTCACCTGTGCTATATAAAGTACCAAACGAATTTTTCATAAACAAAGCTCCTATGTCGAAGCTCCTCGGCGAGTATTATGTTGGATGGACTGAATGAATGGTATTTTCGAGTGACCCCGGAATTTTCTCCCATGATGACTTCGTGATGGTTGAATGACCCACTCAGCAAGTGTGACTTCAATCCATCTCGTTATTTATGGATCTTCAAAGAGTGCCACGCTCATGAGAAATAGTTTTCTGCAAAACTAAGCATACCGTATTGTTTTGTTATCATGTGACGTATTGCCTGCCTCAGTTTTGTGACTTGTACAGCAGGAGAGACCCCGTTAGTTAGGACCTAAAATCATAAAGAAACTATCACACAACTGTCGCAGGAGATAAATCCCCTACGCCTCAGTTAAGAAGTTTTGTAAATCCCATTAACACGAACTCCGGGAGCTGAGAGACTTGTGATAATTGGTCGCTGGATGAGAAGAGACAAGAAGGATCAGAAGATAGTGGAGAACACTCACGCATGGTAACGAGCTCTCCAGTTCTCCAGGCGAAGTTGATTCTGATAAGCGAAAGGCAGCTTCCCAACGGCTTCCTATCCCACGCGTTAGGAGAAATCCTTCGTGACAGTAGTTAGTTTCTGCATATTTCTGCTGTTCTAACTTGCTTTAGATTTTTTTTGTGATCAGTGAATCAGAAATGACGTGTTCGTGAATCACTAAACAATTCGTGGGATGGATGTGTATGAGAATGTTTATATCGATCAGGAAGTAGTTATTCTTTTGTAATTATGTAATTTTCTCAGTGGAACATAAACAACGTTTTCTCGACGTCGCATCACCCCAAACAAAGTCGAGACAAAGAATATTTACCACGTGCCTACCTGGTGATATCTTGAATTTTTGTAGGTTAATATTGCCCAATGCCTAATTATTATTTGAAACAATATTATTTACAATTGTATTGAACTAATTGGAATAAATCTCAAGTATATTCAAACTAAAAGAACTTTTGGGATCTCCTCGTCTCGAGCAAAACCTACTCTAGTTTCAACCACGTTACTCTCAGAAGCCTAAGGACAGATGTTGAAGAAATAATGAAAAGGACTGTGTGCTTGTTGAGCATGATTAAACGAAGATGATGGATAATATCCATAAAAGTTGGCTTATAAATGATTATTCAACGTCGTCAAAAAATTACATGGAGATGAGTTGACGACACCGAAAATATGATTTCTTGCGAGGTCGAATCGATGTTACATGTGTATGGGTTCACGGCATCGTCAAGGCGTCGTTAACTGACGTCAAATATTCGGTTTTAAAACATAGTGGGTTATTAATACATCGTGACACGATGTCATAAAGATATCGTTCTCCGACGTTAAATCGACGTTACATACATACGCGTTGGCAACGTCGTCACGACATTGTTTTTCGACGTCGCCACTACTTCGTTACGATGGAAATTTCTATATGTTGTAGAAATTTCTAGTAGTACCAATAGTGGCAGACAAGGATAATTAATACGCTATACTCTGAAATTACACCCGCAGGACACCGATGACGAAAGCAGTCTTAACATAGTACTTTACAACTATGGTTTTTTACTTAGTTTTTAGCTGAATTAACGTTGTAAGAATAGGTGGCTTTCCGAATAGGTTATGCTGTCACCATTCAGCGTAGCGACTCCGTTGCACTCATAAGGGAACTATAGCCGTAAAACTCATATAGGAGAAGAGCATGTACTTGAACTTTATCAGAAGTGACTACATGATTCACAGTACCTCAAAAACTATGAATTACTTACTTATATTGACCGTATTTAATAACATTACATTACCTCATTTCGACGCTTTTTAAGGATGCATTAATAAATCTCTAATTGCAAGCCATGGAGAGTGACACTATCCATCGCCCTAGAATCTACGAATTCAATACCATTATCACTTGCTTTCGATTTTTTTTACGTATCACCCTTTCCGTGTCCTATAGTTCTAGAGTTAAAGAGCGTATTAGATTGCTTTTAGATATATGCATCTAGAAACTGCATGTTAGACATACTACTCGTATGTCGAAAGTCAAATGTGCAAATATATGTATCACACATAATCAAAATTCTCCTGCACCAGGTTGGTGTTTCTAAATCTCAAGCAGAAATTTATATTCCTCTTATTTTTATCAAGAGTTAAAAATTTCATCATTCAGTACAAACATTTTGTTTAAATGGGTGGTAAAAGGGAATGAGGTGGTTTATCGAATTATTATGTAGATAGTGATTTTTCTCTTTTCTGCTGGTCAAGAGTTCAATATTTTATCATGGTCGAAACTGTAGATTACATGAAAGGTACAGACACAGATATGTGTGGTCACGAGATATGTCCCCGTATGAGAGTTCATTCATATTTCCTTAACATCTGACAATTAATTTTCATCCTTATGTATGTATTTATACACATTACTGTTTCGTTCATTGTCAAATATTTATAGGTATTTATAAATACGAGTAATATAGATATGTTTTTCATGAATGATTTAAAATTTTTCTTGTGGCAGATTATTTTTAAATCAAACATCCATAATGATATATTCAACTATTAAACTAAATATATTTCTAGATAATGTTGTTTCAAGAAGACTGGAAAGAAAAATATTTTGTCGTGTTAAAAAAAACACGTATAAATTTTCAGTCGTAACGACGTCGTTGAATCGTCGATAACGTCGTTTCCGACGTTGAAATACAACGTCGTGACGAAGTTGCCAACGCATACGCATGTACCGTCGATTCAACGTCAGAGAATGATGTCTTCACAAAGTCATCACGCGACGTATAAAAAACCTCAACTTCGTAATAAAAAAGGCTTTTTCGACTTCGGGTAACGATGTCATGACAACGTCGTCAACTCTTATGCACGTGACGACGATTCCATCACTCAAGAAAAAGTTTTTTCGCCGCTCTCAACTCGTCTATGCACAACTGTCTTGACGATGCTAAAGTATCTTATTTAATACAACTTTTTTTCGATATTATCCGTCGTATTGCCTTGTTAAATCGTATTCGAGAGTCGTATAGCACACATTCCTGTTAAAACGTTTTTCAACCTTTGTCTTCAAGCATCTGACTTCCAGAGTCACTAATGAGACCCTGTCCGACTTCAAGCAACCTTCGTCTTCAGTTAGTTTCATCGAGGGTTCTTTGTATCTTCAGGCGAAGACACATGACGCTACCACTGAACTACTGCAACAAGGCAGTATAAACTAAGTTTTTATCCTCTTGTATTGCTTTTTCGTACAATTGGTACCATGAATTATAACACGTAAAATAGTGATCTTCGTTAACACGTAAAATAGTAAAAGATAGGATGTTCTTGGCAAAATTAATTCTCGACTCGATCTTGTCGACGAGACAACGTAGTTTATTTTTATCGTTTCATCGTTGTTGTAACTGAGTCTTCTCAACTTCAAGTTTCGAATGATACGACGTCGGGACGGTGTCGTTAATTTAACGTCGGTCTGCGACTCGGTCTCGACGTTGAAACACGTCGTGACGATCGTAAAGTCGGCTCAACGTCAGCGATTTCTGCGTGGGAAAGGTTCAGCATCGTATTTGATTTGTCGACATAATATCATAAAAAAGATATCGATACTTTTATTCACGAGTCTTTAGAAAGAAGTTAAGAATTGGTTTTATTGAAAAATTCAATGCAACAACAAAATGTTACGTCAATCTCACCAGTCAGCGGTGACACGATCACCGTAGAAATTTGTTTCATATTTCGCAAAAATATGAAGCTATTTATATTTATTTGAAGCCAAATATATTATTTTATAAATTTAGCAATAAAAATCAAATATTACAAATTAAGAAATTGCTCTCAGATTATACTTGCAAGAGACGTATTGAAAATGTTGAGAAACATAATTTGGAAAACATATTAGAAATGTTGAATACATGCTAATATTTTAGTTTCGAATTTGATTTTAACCCCAATATTTGAGAAACCTGACAATGTGCTATTTTTGTCAATTATTGTAAGAGAATTGAAAATTGGTGATTTTCGTAAATTTCTTTTTATGAAGAATCAGAGCAGAGGTAGTGATTTCCTCGATAATATTTTAAACTTCCTGGAGACTAAAAATACTGAAATGAAAAAAATTGATTTCCACGTGCACTGATGGATATACTTCAGTGATGGGATCTGGAAAGATATTTGTTTTTCTATCAACGAAGAGACACAATTTAACAAATCTCTTATCTTTTCGCTGTTTAATTGATCAAGAGAACTTAACACAAAGGAAGTAAATTCTGTTATGACAACATTGTGAATTACTTAGAGCTCGCGAATAAAACATAGAAAATTTAAAAATCGTTTCTAAAAAACAAATAGTGATTATGGCAATGTACTTTTGAATATTTACTTCAGTCCGATGGCTAAGCAGAGGTAAAATTTTGAATCGCTTCTGTTCATTACGCCATGAAATTACTTTTACATGAAAACAAAGTTGATGATGAGCTTGAAAATCATGGATGTTGGAGTCTTTTAGTTTTTTTTTGCAACATCACAGAAGAACTTGTTGATCTTAACATTAGTTTACAAGGTGAAAGTAAACTATTTAGCAAATTATTTAGCAAAATTATTTAGCAAATGCCGAGTTATGTATTTGCTTCTGAAGAAAAACTAAGTATTTAATACCAGAACATGCAAAATCAAATACTTCATCGTTTTCCAATGTTAAAAAAGCCAAGGAAAGTCATATTGACATTTCCAGAGAAGCCTCTGCCATAATTTTAAGATTAAGCTGTTTTATCGAAAGAGTTTAGACATAGAACTATGAAATATTAAAAATTGTTTCTTCCTAATAGAAATGGAGTAAATGGCATAAGAAATGCATTTATTGTTAGAAATGACGCAGTTAACTGTATTTGGACGTGATTATCTTAATTCTTTTAACGAATTTGCTGAATTAAAAAAACTATCCGAATTAAGAGGCAATCTTATAAGAAAAAAGGGAAGGAAAGCAGTGTTTGGAATGTTGGAATCCAGAAAAGATCAAACATTGTGAACAAATATTGCTCTTGTGACAACATTCTGTGGTTAATACCCCTGCAATCAATGCAAGACTCGTCGCCATTTTACTTGACCGAATGTTGTCACATATCTTCTCCACGTGTAGGTTATACGAAATAAATATATGCTCTTGTTGTTTGCATCGACATATCATTGTGTTTGCATCGTCTTATTCAAAAATAAATTATGCGTATAACTTATTGATGCATACCTTGATGATATATTAACCTGTAGTAATTATCCTGATTTATCCAAGATTCTTAAAAGTTTATCACAATAGCAAATATCACCTTAATATTTGAATAAATGTTTGGTTTAAAGGTACAGACTTTTATTTACTTGTCAATAATTATACAGGACACTGACCTATAACCTACAGTAAGGAAAAAGTGAGATTTTACTTCGGCTGTTGAATGCTGCGGACCGCTTGTTGTAAAAAATGTATGAGGTCTCAGAGAACAAAGATTGAGTATGGTTGTTGTACACCTACGCCAGCCGACGCGGAACCAAACTCTGAACGACCATTTCAAAAATGTTTACTACGAAGATATAATGCTCGTGCTACCTAGCCCAGAGGAATTCAGAAAAAAGTATTTCTGCAACGCCACATNGTGCTACCTAGCCCAGAGGAATTCAGAAAAAAGTATTTCTGCAACGCCACATACTGATTGAATTTTGAACATGTAAGCTTGCTAAACACAGAATATCTTTGTAATGTTTATCTTAACACTTTCTGTAATTTATTTTGAAGAATTCCCTGGGAAGAGTAGATGCTTCCCTGCTATATCGTTACATATAGATGTTTATGCTTCATGGGTAATAAGACGCCCATAACACCCTTCATAGCAGAAATTAGGTACTTCATAATAAATTTTGCATACTTGACAATCGAAATAAGAGTCATATGCGAGTTACAGTGCCGTTTACATCCAAAATAACCCCATATGTCTGGTTCATTCAGTTAGTTTTAAATTTTACACATTTACTATAAATAATGAAATTTAAGATATATCTTTTATTAATTTGGAGCGAGTTTTGGCTAATGAAAATCAGTGAATCAGTGAGAAAACTGAACTAATGATATAGCATGTAAGTTGATATGTGAGTGAACGAACTGTATAAGGAAAAAATATTTATTACTGAACCAATCTCCTCACAAAAATTCACAGTAAAACATGAATATTTACCGTAATTTATTCGCTTGTATTAGTCAAATTTCATTACGTAGAACTTTCGGACGACTTGTTCATCTCATTTTCAAGGCAAAACAGGCCGCGTCCCTGAGCATTTGAACCCAGCATTTTCTTCCATGGTTCCCTGTGACGTAATCGACAGCTTATGTAACGTAATACAATCAGTATGAAGTCACGATGTTTTTCCATCTCATGACTCCTTAGTTCATGGAAAATTTATTTCCATGACTACGCTAATGAAGCTGTGTTCAACTCATATAAGATTTTGTACATCATTGTATCGTTGTAAACGCACATTTCTTAAAATATTCAATTAATACCCACATTCTATAGCAGGTTTTTTTAATATGCTATGAGAAACGGTTTAATTCGTAAGTTTTTTCAGAATGCTTATTGAAGTAGGGGNTATATATATATATATATATATATATATATATATATATATATATATATCTGTGTGTGTGTGTGCACCAATACAACTCGCCATACACACAACACTTCCTACATGTAGAGACACCACTTAGAGGAGAAAAGCGTCATTAAAAACGTATATGGTTAAAATAAGTGATGATGAAATAGTTTCATGTTAGTTTGGCGTATCTACGATACATACACAACCGATCATGCTAGGACATAGAAACGGTTATTCACGGATGAGCACATAATATAAAAGAAAAAAGGTTTCGAACAGATCACAAGAAAAATATGACCGTCTAATCACTAAAGATCACCGTACTAAATCAAGAACTGTAATTCATCACAAAGAGCTAAGATAATTCGTATAACCTACACGACTGTGTCCATACATGCATCAAAAACTTAGGAATTCTGTAAGTAAATCTACTCTATTCACTGTGAACATTTTGGTATTTACAACTTACTCTCCAGAGAAGAACTAGGTCCGAAGACTTCGATTCCGTGAAATATGAAGGGCTGTTTTTCACAGTCGAAGAAAACGTTCGAAATGATCTACAGTATCTCTGCACCACATCACGTTGAAAATATTTTCAGAAAACATTTTTTTTAAACTTGTTTTAATGAAGAAAATCATTTTTAAATAAGACTATAGTGACGTGTTTCTATGTCATAGCTGTTGATGCGTGAGTAATCCTAAGTCCCTGAGTAATCCGTTAAAGCTCGTTAATTCGCAAACTAACATTCTGCATGATGTACTTCTACAGTCTTACCTGTGATCAGTTTTGCATGGATCTTAATACTTCGTAGAGTATCGTTCACTAAATACCTTAGTTTATATATTATAGGGAAGGAGAGGGCATGATGGAAAGAGTGGTCAAAATGGAAACTACTATAAGTCCGAACCACGTGACAGTGCGTGTGAGTGGGGACAAACACATAGACATGCGGTCATCGTGAATTTACTAAGTTCGGTCCGGCTCACGCCAACTAGTGAAGTGTACACGAGATTTTGTTTATCTTTCGGCGATTTCTTATGAAAACATTGGATTTTGGCAAAGTTATTGTTTGGAAAATGTAAGTAATGTTGCTATTTTGTCTTTACATAAGATACCTACTAGGAATAGATCGTATGAGTCGATATGTAAACATAAAAATCAGTGAAAGATTTTTTAGAAGCGTTGATATTATATTCGTCACGAGGTTTTGGGCAAGATGGAACAGTTTCCATCTTGCCTGCGTATTATTATTTTGATTTTTTCTTCAGCACTGTTACAAGTGTTCACTACTCTTCTTCTGTACTCCGTAAGTGTTCACCAAACTTCTGTACTCCATATCAACTGTACTCAAAAATATCTTCTTTATTACATAACAAGTTTACTCCGTAACAACTATACTCAAAAATATCTGCATTCCATAACTTCTTTATTCCATAGCAACTGTACTCCGTAACATCTGTCTGTAATCAGAAACTGTAAAGGATAAAGTAGAGAATTTTATCATTAACAAACAATTATCATTAAAATCATTGTATCATTAAAAATCACTGATAGATGGCGTAATAACTGATTTTTGTGAATTTTATTTTTGTATTTTGAAAAGATCTGCAGAAGATTCGTACATTTAAATCCGAGATTCTAACCAGTTCACCATTCAAAGCCACAACTGTGAGGAAGAATGAGATGAAAAAGAAACTAAAATTAGATCTACATCAATACAATAAAGGAAAAGGAAAGCATAATAAAAAAGAAACAAATGAGAACAAAGAAAGGAGGAAAAGTTTAAAAATAAAAAGAAGAAAGAATTGGTAAAGTAAAAGGATAGAAAAAAGAAAAGGCCGAGAAAGAAGATGTGTTTTGCCTATTTTGTGGCGAACAATATGTGGAGACACCCACAGAGGACTGGACATAATGTCCATCTTGTAGAGGTTGGGCACATGAACTGTGTACTGATTCGGAAGATGGTTGTTTCTTATGTGTTAATTGCAAAATGTAAAGTTATCTTATATATTCTATCTTGCCCTATTAAGCTTTCCATTTTGCCTTCAGGCTGAAGGCAAGATGGATTTTTCATACTTTTGCTTCATGAGGCATATCAAGTGATTTACCAAATATTAATTATTATTAATAAGTACAGCATTGTGTAAGCTTATGAGTAATCTCACAAGACTGATTAAACTAATATATGTAGTTTTAATTTTTATATATTATTTAGTTAAACATTCCATCACGCCCTCTCCTCCCCTAGATAACAAAACTCCATCCTAATTATGTGAATAGGCGTATATAGGGACATTCAGAATGATATTGAGATCACTTACTCTCAGGCATGTAATAAGAACAGTCCATGCAAAAATCTGCTGTCTAGTAGCAGATTTTTGCCACTAGGGCACCGCAGTATTCATGCCACTAGGGCACCGTTGAAACATTTCAATGAAAAATCTTCAAGTCTTCATTTTATTGTATACAACATGTATGCTGGGTCGCATACTATTTCATCGGTTTTTTCTGTTTTTTTTAGTATATTACCATATTTTTTGACATATGGTTTTTGGAAGCAGAATTTTCGTATTTCAAGCCTTCGTCTTTGAGAAAGCACAGTTTTTAACTCAGGTCATATTTTTGTCATCTGCAATCTACGGTTGAAGAGAACAATTGCAAGAACGGAATACCCTTACCACCCAGTAAAAAACCGCGGCCCACCGGAGGCTGAGGTGGTAGTGTTGTCGCTCATCACCAAGTCATCCCGATGGGACCAGAAAATTTGTAGCTTTTCACATTAATGTCCCAGTTCGTATAGCTGTGACTACTGAAAAGCAAACCTTTCTTCCTCCATCCAGCTACTTCTAGTACTTCTATTTCTACTAACTACTTCTACTAACCCCTCCACGTGGGCCAAGTTGTTGGTAAACCCAACTAAGCGACCCACCTACTAACAATGACCTACCACCCAACTCTTTAAACGACTTTAAAAAATTTTTAAAAAAATAAAAGAAATATCGAAAATTCATCATTGGTGACTATAACATTGATATCTCAAAACACAACAATATGAATCAAGACTTTTTAAATTGTATATTATTATAAAAACTTTTTATCTGTTAGAAAATTGATATTGTCCTGGTTTCTTGGGTATTACTAGACCAAATGATGATAGAGATAATGGGACATGCATTGATAATATTTTTCTCAAAACGAACACGTATAGTTATAAAACTTCGAAAACAAGTATACCAAACCCTCACCCTTTTCCACTATTCATAGAGATCAATAGATTGTCAAATGAAAAATTGACTAATACAAAATTTTCGTACAAGTATAGTCAATTAAATGGAATAACGAGTATTATTAAGTAGGATATAATAACATCAATACATGATACTAATAAAGCCACAAATGCTCTAATTCATCAGATACAAATGTGTATGGAGAAAAGTAAATAGAAAATTAATTCAAATGACAAAAAACGTGTGAATATACAAATAAAAGACTGGATCTCATGTCCTATTATAAAATCTTGTGCAACCTAGAAAAGGCTATGGAAATAAGAAAAAGTATCCAAATAATAAGGTACTGAAATATAAATATAAGAAATATGTAAAATACTGAATAATGTCATTATACAAGCTAAATGAAAGCATGAAAGAATTATAGTTGCTAAAAGCTGTGATAACTTTAGAATACTATAGATTATTATAAATGATAAGATGGGTAAAACAAGAAAGTTAAGAGTAATAACATATTCCCTAGAATAGATAATGAAAATTAAGTATTAGTCTATCCGATTGGTAAGGCAAACTTCTTTCATTCATATTTTTGTAAGATAGATGAAAATACAAGCAGTCAAATCAAAAAGTCCAGCGATCAAAAATCTACAGCTACCAAACATGAATAATAAGTCTTTACTTATAAAAAATACTAATAGATAAGAAAATAATTCAGAACGTGGGAAACGAAAATGGTGATGTGGATAAAATTTACAAAAAATTTCTAAAGACAATATCATTAAATATGTTCTGTTGAATAGCAGTTGTTGTATTTGTAAATAGGAAATGTAGCGTGCTATTGAAGGTTATCTCCTGTCTCCGCTTACTGCTGACTAATGGGAATAAAGAAAAAAATAATTTTTGATAGAAAAATGTTCACCTTCAATGCTCACATAAGACACAGATATTGTTTCACAAGAACTTAGACGTTGACAAATTGGGGCTCATACCGTTTTCGTAGATTACTTCCCTACTTATTAGCATAGTCTTGAAAACAGTTAAAAATGTTCGTCGCAACATGCAATTTTATTCCTTCATTTCAAAAACCTAAATATATATTTTGTGCTTCTTTTTTCTTCTCTGGCAATAGAGGAAAAATATAAAAATTTCGAAAAAAAACTAGTAGAAATATTTTCTACGTGACTGCCGAAACGCTTCAAGTTTGTAAGTGACTTAAAAATTACACTCAATATCATGATGTACACAATAGCTGTGATATAATCTTTTCTTGAATTCTAAACAATTTGAATCTTAAAGAAAGATGTTTCCCGTTATAAGTTTAGAAATATAAACTTCATAGAAAAATGAATTATCTATTCTTTCAAACTTTTGCGGTCACAATAGAGCTGACTGTCGTATTTATTCTTTAATTTTATATTAAATCAGAGGCAAACGTCATATCCAGCCTGTAATATTATAATTCAGATGATATTTTTCCTGTGTGAAACATAATCTACTAAAGAAAATGGTATTTAGAATTAATGAAGAAATTATATTTTAGTCCGAATTCTATCGGACTATCTATTCCCTGGTTGGTGTGTTAACTTAAACAAAAGTGATCCCCCCGCCAATTTTGATTCTTTGTTTTCAACGCTTGAGTATTGTTCCAAAAAATTATGATTTATGATATTTATTTTATTCATTATATATTTATACCTTAAACAATAACTTTTTTAACAAATGCAAGTAAAAAGTATAATTATCATTTGTATTATGGTCAGAAATAGTTCATACTTGTTCTAAATTATGGAACAAAAATTGGGGATTAAAGTGAGAGTGCTTTAAATTGGCGGATGAAGAGTTGTTGTCAAGAGCTGTTGTCAACAACTCCACGAGCAGAGCTGGAAATCACGATTTGATACCTGCATCGTCAAAATTTTATCTTGCTGTAAAAATCTGAACACTCTGCTACGTAGATCATGAGACGAGATTTTATATTAGGAAACGTTCTCTGCAGAACTTGAATGTTGTGGTCTCTCTTCGGAGAGAGTTCCCGTATCTTATTTCGAAATGAAATAATTTTCAGGTAAGGGATATCTCGGCTTCTCTTCAAAGCCCTAGATTCCCTTAGGGTTCCACGCCTTCCAAGAAAATGAGAAAACCTGTAAAAGATGAAGTAGGGTCCAAAAGAAGCAGCAATCAGGGATATTTATTTCTTCCTCGGTCAGGTAATAGAATGAGCGGTGTGTTTTCTGAAGAGGGTACAATGTGGACGGGTGCTCCTCCCTCCTGAAACACAAAGGAAAATCAAGTTAGAAATTCCATCTTTTTTCGGAAATTGGGAAGTTATTCAAATAAACGAAGGGCTAAAAATGTCATCCAAGTTCATCTCAAGTTCATACGGAATTCTATTACTATAGATATGGAAGGGATGACTTGAATACATCGTCCGAAAGAAAAAAAAAAGAAAAAAAGAAAGAAAGAAAGAGAAGAAAGAAAGAAAGAATAAAGAAAGAAAGAAAGAAAGAAAGAAAAAGAAAGAGAGAGAGAGAAAAAAGGAAAGAAAGAAAGAAGAGAGAGAGAAAAGATGAATGTAATGGAATGTGATGTGAAGAGGAAATCTTGGAGCACTGTTATGTGTGTTCAACTTTTTTTGGAAATACGATTATGAATTGTTTTAGGGTCAAATAGAAGTCAAAATAGAAAATTGAATAGATATCCTTTTTATTTCACCAACTTATAGTTTTCATAAAAAATATTTTTTTATTCGTTTCTCTAGAATTGAACTACAACTTTTATTACTACTACTCATTGTATTGCCACTTAAACAACGTTGTTATTCTGTTCGAGTTAAGGGAAATAACGAAGTTATTATTACAACCAATTGATAATAATTAACAAGAAACCCCTGGAGATGAATCGAGGGAGATTTTTCAGACTATTCTTGTGGGTACTCCCCTCATCAACCTCCGTTTGAAAGATATTCTGAAAAATACTGGGTTCATCCTGAGGAAGCATTTTGAAGGCTTCTTGCCTCAGGTCACATTGCCCCCAGTGCATTTGATTACTGTTCCTTTCTCTACCTACAGGAAGTATTCATCCAGGATAAGGTCCTTGAGACTGAAACCATTTCTTTTCTTTCTCTTTTGCAATGTATATGAAATACGATGTGAACTTATGTCAATCTCTCAGGAAGAGCAAATATTAAAATGAAAAATTTTTTCACGAGTGATGAATGAGTTTTACAAAAGGGTATCTTTCAGTTTGCAAAGATACTAGTGCGGAATAAGTGTGTCTGAAGTATAGAACTCTTTGATAACAATCCCATCATTTTAATCTATTTAGATTAAATTAACTATATACCAGCAATAAAACTATTTAATGCAAATCAATTGCGCCACATAGCAGTGCAATATCACTACTGTAAAATAACGAAACTTTAAAAAAATAATGCACTTACTATTTGTGCAAAAGTCCATAATTTGAAAATTTATAAATAAAATCTTTGTTCAAATGGTGGACATAGCAACACAAACGTTGCAATATCATTTTTTAAGTCAAACGCTTTAATATAAGGTGACAATACAGGTGGAATTCGATTCTTATTCACATCCAGTTAAAATGATTTCCCCAAATAAAATTCCAGAATCATGCCAGTTTTCTACGATGTCCCTTGGTTAACGATTTTTAATAACTATAGTGCAAAGAAATATACAAACAAGCGTATCTGATGTTAGCTACGAAGAGATTAGTATGAGGACAACACAGGGTAGCTAATCACAAGGATCCATGTGTGGCAGATCTGATTCCCTCTAAAACTGACAAGAAATGTGTCTTAATTCATAACACTGTTGATCCAAGTTAACAAAATATTCCCTTATTCAAATATTAAGTACTATTGAGGTGTATCAGCACTCTTCATTAATAAAATTTATGAGAGAATTTTTTAATAAATTTGTTCCCAAGAAACGGATTGTTAAATTTTAATTTGTTCCATCGTCGGAGCCATAAACTGTAGGTTCTTTATATTTAATAAATCTGAAGAAGGGTGAAAGTGAGAGGGTCATCCTCTAAAATATCCCTAAATGTCTTATGTTAAATACTTTAATTAAATACCACATTTTAAAGGGCAGAGATAGAATCCCCAAAAAAAAAAAAAAGCTACAACTGTAGTCAGAGAAATGTTTGTGAATAAAAAAACACATAATTCCTCACGATACTCGTATATACTTGATTCACTCTTCAGTTTGAAATGTCATTTATACGTCGAAATTTTACTTCATTGACTTGTAAGTGGATACAAAAGAGCTAGTTCCTAAGATCTATTCGGGTCTACTACACCAAATGTTAGTTTTCCTTACGTCTTGGAACAAGCAGTCGGTAAGTTAGTTTCAAGAAAAAGAGGGGGAACGTCCAAGAAGTTGATTCACCCGAGACTCCCTGATCTTAATCCCTTATTTGAATCTGTGTTATCCCATCATACCCGTCTTATTAGGAAACGGGGTCAGAGTCTTCGGACTATTTATAACATCTCAATTCTTTCTTTCCGGTTGCATATTGGGTGGGTTTCAGTAAATTATATTCACTGTATTCTCATTGACATTTTCATTGGAAACTTTGATTCACTCAGAAAATGACGAATAACGTATGTTAGTGACGAATTTACTTGAAACTGGTTCAGAGTAATGATCCGAGGTCTGGGAAATGGAAACATACAAATATTGAATGCAGCGAGTAAGTCTCCTGAGGGGTCGCGATAGCTCGAATTTCAAAACCCTCGACCCGTATTGTGTGGTTAAAAGTGCGGGAAATTTTTCTTGTAAATTTGAATACTTTTGCACATAAAAAAACAAATAAACGTGTGTACGCCAGGTTTGGAATAAGTTATTGTAATAACAATAATGAAAAAGTGTCATGAGCTGGTATATTTAATTTCATATATTTTTTATTTCTTTATACAGATTATATCACTCTAACATGAAAACTTTAAGGAATATATTGGGCCTTACGTTGAAGTATTTCGAAAAAAGCAATATATTTACATGAAGTACCATTTCTGCTACACGTCATAAAGCAGAGCAGAAAAAGCACATTGTAAATACAGTTGAAACTGGTGACACGCACTGAATCAACCACTGATCACAATAAAAATGAGCCGTTTCTTCTTTGAATTTCCTGAAGCTTTGATGCTTTCTGTCCTTGTTTTTTGTTTCCTTGAGTATAATTTTCATATTATTTTTAAATATTTCTTATTTTTTATGTTCTTTGTTGAATATTTTGTTCGTTTAATTTCTGTTTAAAATAAGAAAATGAGACATTCCCTCTATATGTCTAAGATCGCTTTTATCTCTTTCAATTTCCATTAAAATAAACTCGTTCACTTCGGTATTCGGTGACTGTGGATCGTGTCAGATTCAATTTTCGTCGATTTTTTCCGGGAATAAATTGTTTCAGTTTTCGTTATTTGTATTTTTTTCGGCATGACCTCGTAACCTCGCTGCAAAATTGGGGAAATCACACGGACTCCTGCTCAGTGTGGCGATGTTTCTTATTGTACGAGCATGAGCATCATCCCGGGCGTCTAAACAACCATACAATATTCCATTGTATGTACTAAGCACACTTTCTCCATGTGAAGGAAGTATAGGCGTTTGTGGAAACATATTTCCAAGACAAAATTCCTGCAGACTCTGACTGCAACTACTTAAATAACAATGTGTAACGCAATCCTTAAAGAGGAGACAGAAACTGGCCTCATTTGGCAACTTTCTCGTGCGACGTAAGTCCACAGACTCCAAAACTGTACCTATAGAATCAAAAGGGCTAAAAAAGGGAAGTGACCCCGGATAGAGTGCCTTATACCGAGTGGAATTGCTTAATGTTCATTTATTCTTTACGTTCGTCTTTTATACAATATCTTATCCTTATTTAGTATTTTTCTTTATGAAATGTGTCTTTGGTGTGCTTTTGGAGCGTCAAGAACTATTATTGTTTTTTGATTGATTCTTATGGAAATATTTGCGTCGGATTTCGTTAGCATGTGATATCGCCGATTATTTACGGATATCGGATTTGTAATTTTTCACCCCGATTGTACTCGTGTTCGGTGACCCATTGTACTTATGATGAGAACAGAAACGTTTCCATTTCTTCATGTGTTGGTAGAGCAGTTGTTAAATTCATTCATGATTAGCTTTATTTTTCCATGTTTACTTTTTCGTAGAACAACTTCCACAAATCTATACTCTGGTCGTGAACGTAAAATTCCACAGAAGGAAATATTGCAAATTAAAGCTTCTGAAGTATGTCATCAGTTAGTTTCAAGGAAAAGAGGGGAAACGTCCAAGAAGTTGGTTCACCTGAGACACCCTTAACCCCTTGTTTGAATCTGTGTTATCCCATCATAAAATGGTCTTATCAGGAAAAAGGTGCAGAGACTTCCGATTATTTATAACATCTCACTTCTTTCTTTCCGGTTGTACATTGGGTGGGTTTCAGTAAATTAAATTCATTGTATTCTCATTCACACTTTCATTGGAAGCCGCGATTCATTCAGAAAACGAATAAGAATAATTATATAAATGCGTCCACGTTAGAAAAAAATGAAATGTAGTTTTATGCTGTTTTTTACACATTTTAACTGGTATCCTTTTCCTACGACCTTATGATGGACGAATACCATTTATTTTGTGCTTTCAAGAACACAATGTTTCGAATTACGGTGTTCATCATCATAAGGTCGTAAGTCTTAAATTATTTATTTATTTACATTATATAATGCCCCTTCGCGTCAATATTAATTTACTTGATATTGTTGGTATTTTGTTCGTATTTTTCTTTAAAAGTCAAACGTTCACTCGAACGTTAGCTCCCTTATCTGCTCCACACTACTCTACCCACGAAATTTAATGAATATCTTTAATTAATGAATATATAAATATAATATATAAATGTGTCCCCGTCATGGCCACGGTGTCAGCATGATTGCTCGTCACCAAGTCATCCCGGGTTCCATACCCAGGTCTATTTGTATCTATAAAATTTGTATCTTTTCATATCCATGTCTCAGTTTAAATAGCTGTGACGTATGAAGAGTCCATGTTCTGCGGCTAACAACCGTAGTTGTAATACCGAATACAGCAATCTAGATTCTGTCTGGATGCTGTTCCCCCGAAAAGGTACGATGTGTCTAGTAAGTGAACACATACAGAAATGAGCCTTTCTAACACTCGTCATCGTGGTCCTTCGTTGAGCGAAACGAAAATACATACTTAATATATAAATCTAATGAAAATATCGATTATTTATTGGGAAATTTTCAAACAAATTTCGTTCTTCATAATCATGGTAAAATATACTTTAAGGAAAAAACGAGAATTCCAAATATTACTTAAGTAGTTTTCCATTGTACCTTTACGTTTTTCGTAATTAAATAAAATACCATTTATGTTTCATGTAATATTTCTTTGTTACAAATAATTTATGTGGTACATACTCATTAAAATGAAAAATAAACTTACAAAACACTTCTCTCTGGCATTGTACCCCATTGCGGGTCATTTAATTTGGAGATGGTTCCTTCCGTGTTATAATGTACTAGTAAATTGCATACTGATACATCCTTCTCTTGTTTAAAAGAACACTGTGGTGATTAGTATTGTTTTTGTTAGGATCCTTAACAAACTCTTAAAAAGCAAAAAACATAGTTTCCGTCGTATCACCTGGATACTGACTCCCTCGGAATCCTTTCAAAATTACGAGCAACTCCGGATGGATGTTATGAGTAGATGGGCCGATAAGTAAACGTTGATGTAAATTAAAATATCTCATTATAAACATGAGTTACAAACTCGGTCAATTACACGCTCAACATTGACTCATTTAGGTGTACTTTGCATGGAACTTTGCTTTAACGGTGTGTGCTACTATAATCGTTGTTTGACTTGAATCCTCGTTTACATTTGTATATATGTCTTTCAAATGTGAAAGCTATGTATTCACACACGTCAATTGTGTGAAATTGCAACTATAATGAGGGATTGCTATCTTTTACATCATTCTCAAAACATTAACATAAACAGTCTCATTAATCTGGTAAATTCGAAAATAAAAAGATTAAATATTCACCAGTTTTGCAATGGAAAGGTATATTAAATGGGAGCTTTGCAAAATTTCCCAAAAATATCCCAGATAGAAGAGTCTCGTCCTTTCTTGTTCCCGTCAACACATATTGCTCACTCTGTCAGGATTTCACAAACGTTTGCACACACACAACTTCAAAGACGTAAATGTTAACAGTTTTAACCAGGCGTGTATCAAACTCTACCACACAGCTGCTTTCCCTCTCACCGTGTAGGCTTCCATCGCTGCCATCTATGGGTCATGAAAAGCTAAAATATAATTCTTTAAACTTGAATCGAAAAAGCATAAAATTCTCGAAAATTGTGCCATAACGTTTTAATTGCGTGCCCGTTGTTATGATCCTTGTTTATTCATGGACTATAAACAGGAAACCAACCTTTGCCGCACAGATGGTACGTCGAGGGAGGCGAGGACGAGGGAAGTGAGGGTGTTGCATTGGGGCTAACGAGAGCGGTAGGGGGGGGAGGAAAAGGGTGGCCCAGCAGCTTGTAGAAGGGTAGCTGTACAAGAAATTACGAGATGGTGAGGAGGTGGCTTGGGACGAGGGAAAGAGTGCAATCTCTTGACGGAATGCATTTTAGGAGAGCTTACAACAGGACAGATGCAAGTTATGAATGACCACCCAACATTTCCACGGCATTATTCATCAATGGGCTTTAAACCTGATTCATTATTTCACCGGTACGTTATTTTATGTACACTTGTTGTATGTGCAATGACATAATCTTACTCTTTTGAAAGAATTATATGTTGAGATTGCGTAGATTCGGTCACTCATTTTTCTAGTTTCCTTATTGATCTTGCAATGATACCAGAATTTTTAAAAAAATTATTTAGGACAGGAGAATAGTAAAGAATAGAATTGATAGAAACTCAAGGTATTTCATTGAACGACAAAAACCTGAAAAAATACCGAGTAACTCAGAACAAAGCCGTTTTAAAAAGCAAATTTCCCATTTGAAGCACACACATACCTCGTTAGTCAATCTATGAAAAAATTACCGGTGCAACACTCTCTAAAGGACAACGAGATCAATTATCATTCTTCTTATAAATACCCGTTATCGACATTCATATTCACGAAAAGTGAGCAATGCTACTTTCAAATATGATTTGAAATTGTAGTTTTAGATCATTCCCAAGATCATTTGAAGCTCAAATCTTTGAATCATTGTTGCTCTCCTTCTATATTGATACAGTGAGCTTGTCACTCAGGAACCAATGGGTATCAGCGACAAAGCAGATTCCTTGTAACTTTGCTCCTAAGTCAAATTTTCAATGTGATGTCGCACTTTTCAACGAGAGCCCTTTCATGCACACGATTTTTGTTACTCATGCTGCGGCGCAAAGTGAAGTATTTCAAGTAGAGTAGAACCTCTCTTAATCGATCTGGTCATGAATGGGACCCTATCCAGTTATCCGTTTCACCGGATATTGCGAGGTTCCCGTGTAAAATCGACTTTCGTTCAAAAGAGCTTCATTTTCATCAGATTGTCATGAATAAACTGGTAAATGAGACGTCATTGCAACTCATTTTATTGTACTGCTTGTACATACATATATAAACGAACACAAAAAAATTAAAGATTACGAACTCATATAAACTTCGAAAACCTATTGTATGTACAAAACGTAATACGTGTATGTAGAGGAGAAAAATGTTCCACGGGATAGGCCGGTTCTTCCGAGGACCGATAGATCTGAGGGCGGTTAAAAGGGGTTCTGCTGTACAAAAAACACCACCCAACGACGCGGTTCCTGCCGCTGCAGCAAGAAACGTTTTTGAAGCAATAGTACCAATTTCATTACATTTCTTATTATATATTGCGGTCTTCTAACTAGAAAGAGAGATATTAAACAATTTTAAAGTTAATGAAAATAGAAAGTAAAATACGTAAAAGTCACTAATAATTTGGACGTATCAGTTTCGGCTCCCAGCCTTCATCAGTCCCGTAGAAAATGCATTGCTTAATGACTGAAAGGTTGAAATTTTTCCAGGCACTCCAGAGTTGTGCAGGGAAACATACCAAAACTTACTTAGTATACTCCAACCTCCATTTTCGTAAAATCCGGATGTGTACGCCTTAAAAGGAACCTACTTGCCAATTTAAAGTAAGGTTTTGTAATTAATCTGTCAGCAGAATAGATAGTTAGATAATTCAGATGATCAGGAAAAAGGAACAGAGGATTACCATACCTGAAATAAAAGTTAAATTTCGTACAATGATGACTATCAATCGTGGTCACATTTCCATCTTAGCACGCTATTTACTTAATTTGATATAAATAATAAAATAGTCACCGAATAGTAATTGCGATGTGATGTGTCATGCCTGAGTGTATTACATACTCTATTTCTATCATATTAATTTCGTAATTCTTTAATTCTATGTTGTTTTTTGTTTGTTTTTCATCATATTAATTCTATAATTTTCTAAATCAGTATTCAATTATATTAATTCTGTATCAGCACACTAATAATTTTATATTAGTATAATAACGCGCGATAGTATTCACTCGAACCGGCAGTGTACCCTTCGCAAGGTGTATCTCACTCGCAACTTCTTCGGGTGCAGCCGTCGCTGCCAACACATTGCCATGTTTGGTAATTGTGGTGCTTTAGCAACATTATCAAAGCATGATAAATTAAAAGTCGTTTCTATGTTGCTCATTTTTTTTATTATTGGTGTTAGAAAGCTTTTTCGGCTGCATAGCAACCATCGTCAGTAACATACACTGAGTGTTGAGGAATTTGCCAAAAATATTCCTCAACACTCAGTGTATGTTACTGACGATGGTTGCTATGCAGCCGAAAAAGCTTTCTAACACCAATAATAAAAAAAATGAGCAACATAGAAACGACTTTTAATTTATCATACATTGCCATGTTGCTGGTGCCGGTGTGAACATTTTTTGTGTGTAACGTGTTGTCAGTTGGAAACATGATCAGTTTCCTGTACAGTGAACTTTCATTAATTTATGCCATGCAAGCGGATTATTCAGACTACGAACATTCCAGGACAGACTTTACTAAATATTTATAATGCATATGAAATCTAACATTGTACTTTCGGCAGTTATGTGATATAATAGTTCACACTCATATTTAAACAATATGCGACCATTGATATCCAAATATATATTTATCCATATGGAGCTATTCTGAATGTGACTAAGAACTCTGCGATAACTACATATCTNTAAACAATATGCGACCATTGATATCCAAATATATATTTATCCATATGGAGCTATTCTGAATGTGAAAATTTGAAGGGATTTTGCTCAAACATTGCAAAGGAAACGGTATTTTTCGAAATTTCGATTTTAGGAGTATGAATTAGAGTGAAACTTGTTTTATTAGAATTTCGTTATTAGTCACAAACTAATCAAGGCATAATCACAGTTCTTTATGTATAAATGCTTTTGGTCTGATGTTAAAGAATGTTCGTTTAAAAAATTCTTTTTATTTATAAAATGATGTATATCTTTCTCTTTTGTTCGTCTAGTGCGGGGATATCAATAGTTGCGTCCTCCATGTGTCCCGTGTTCTAAATCGCTATAACGACTTCTATTATCTCAGGGGTTAATACATTCCTTTCCCGACCTCGGCGATCAAGCGTTGTCCCGGCTTCCGGGCAATAAAACTAGCGAGTTTGTGGAAGCGTCAAAGAATATTTCTAAAGCGTCAAATCAATATATTTCAGTTTTGATTATTAGCAAAATAAGTGTATAATACTGAACACGAACAGGGAACAAGCAATGAAAATCCCAATAAAGAAAAATATAAATACACATGTATTTCGCTTTTTTGTGGAACAATTGGTAATGCGATTTAATACCACTTCTTAATAATTAACAAATGTTTCCTACATTGTAAATAAAGTGCATTACCTCTGTAGAAAGTCACAGGCTCATTCACTCCGAAATTTCCCACACCAACTCTTCCGTCTCTCTATGATAACCTACTGGCCGCCTGAAACCTGCCTTCCAGGCAGCGCTCGCCCCATGCCTTACTCGTGCTCTGATGCCCGTTGACACCCCTGATCTAGTGGATACTGATCAATGGAATGCAAATGAGTCAAGTAAACAATTCCTCAGGGAGCCAACGAGTTTCCTTAGCACCACTTTACTCGTAGAAGCACCCAATAGGAAGGCTTTGTGAATGGAAATATTACAATAGAAGCAGAAAGCTGGTCACCAATATTCTTTCCACCACACAGAGTTTACTTATGTGATAGGTATCTCCGAACGTCAATAATATTCGTGTGTCTTCCTGCATGCACCGAATTCTTGAGATATATACTAGTCGTACCGAATTCTTGTGATATTTATTACTATATTAAAACAAAAGATACTTCACATGAAGATCAAAGTAGTCTTTTGAATAATTCTCAAAATGACTCCAACGACTTTGTTTAAATTTTCTGCACGTATAGTACAATTAGTATGCATTGCATCTGCATTAGCGGCGTTTCGCTTGAATGTTTGGTATAGACGCATTAAAATAATTTCTGTCTGCTACACTTACGCATTAGTTTGCAGTTTCAAGAAGCTTGATTAATATTCAGCAGGGTAAATGGACCAAGCAGATGCAGAATACACTTTTCACAAACTGAAATGAAAGATATGATAATAATAATAAAATAGGAGGACAGCAACAGCACCGCAGATACGAAAATACATCAATTTCTGTCAACAATGAAATTACATTTACATAACACTATTACGATATTTATAAGACCGATATGTCGCTCTATGTTTTGAAATAATATTCCGAATATTTATTTTAGTTTCAATTTTCAAATAAAATACAGTAATAAGTTCATCTAGCGACTTTGAGCATGAACAGAGCACTGGAAGACGACCAAAATATAGAGGACCACACCAGAAATGACTCTTTCACTATATAATTTTTTCTCACTGCTTTATGCTGCAGATGGAGAAACGTATATGAAAAAGTATGCGCAATGGTTTTGCACCACTAGATTTTCTGAAAAGCTCAGGAAAGTATTATATTATTATACATTAGAAATCCTTGATGCAGCACGAACAGTGTGAGAGGTGAGGCTTGCGTGAACAAGGATGGAAGGGGGTGTGAGACGCGTGCAGACACTGGAGAAGCGAAGGCGAGAGTTTGGCAGAACAGGAGGAGGAGGGGACGAGGAGGAAGGCAGGCGTGAGCTTCCGGGGCTAATGCCGCGCGGCGATGCGGGGCATCCTCTAATTGCTGGTGCACTTCGTTAATCGCTCTGGGAGCCTTCGCCCACAGTCGCAACCGCGCTGCCGTCGCGTCGCCTCCGTTGTTGTTACCTTCACCCTTGCCTTCTCATCTACTACTAACGCTTTACTCTCTCCAGCGAACTTCTTCGCAACTTCCTTGCCTACTCTCCGCCTTCACTATTTCCTTAGGATGACGTCAGTGGCTAATTTCAACTTCACCGTCCCATTTGGCAATTTACTTGGCCTAATCCATTCCTCTTTCAGTGAGTTCACTTCCGTCTGCATTGCGATCACATGACCTCCACCATTGTCGGTAATTTGTTCTATCTTCACTCCTTGACGTTGGTGTCTCATTTTTAACATAATTTTCCTACCGATATTGAGTGCTATTCGTTGAACTATCGACACAAGTCTTCGATAGAAAAGCTCGCGTCTCTTTCGTCACATTACCTTATGCAAACTTTGTTTTAAACTATTAAATTAATAAGACTAAATTTCAAGTATATTCATAATAAAGAAACGTTTGGGTTCATAAAAACAATATTTTCTTGGTACTTTAAGATCTCTTTTTCAAGATTTAAAAGAGAATTACTATTTTACATGTTTGCTATTCATGAGACTATAGTAAGACAGCGCAACACCAGAGTGTAAAAATTTAGCTCATATCACCGTAGTGCAGTAACTCAGTGGTACTAAGATGCAATGTACACTGGATCTAACACTGGCGCTGTCGGATGCCTACAGAGACTGACGTTGAAGAAAAGGAACATGTGCTATACACCTGTTGAATATGGTGGCAAGTTTCTGAGTATGGTTAGATAATAGTTATTATCATTGTTAGTAGTAGTAGTTGTAATATTAGTATCATATTTTAGTCTGTTTTCACTTATTCTTCTTGGCGTGTAATTTACATAAATGATAAGTTTATATATTCATTTATTTCCGTTTAAGTAACAAAATGTGTAGTAGAGAAATATGTGTAAATATATCTACATAAATATGTACGTATATATGGGTAAATATGTTCTCATGTATCGGTATATATTGGTATGTTATTTGCTCTCCATAGAAATATTTTATCCTTTCAACGAATTTATTTGATTCTGCCGCCGAATTTTCTTGTTCTGTTACAGGTTTCCAGTTGCCAACCTTTTCTTTTCTTACTTAGCGCGCTTGCTTAGACGCACGGACCCCGAGTCCCGCCATATATTGTATGTCCCTTTTAAATTGAATTTGAAATTGAAGTCACCCAACGTCGACTGAGTTTTTTAAAGACGTTCAGGCCTACTAATGTCGTGTGACGTCGTCGTAAAGACTTCGCTCTCCAACGTTGAATCGACACAAGCGGTACATGCACACGCGTTTGCAACGTCGTCACGACGATGTTTTTCGAAGAATAAAACGCTTTTTCGTCGTCGAGTAACGACGCTTTGACGAAATCACCAACCCGTCCGCATGTAACCGATTCGACCTCAAAGAAAATGTTTATTCGGCGTCGCTATCTTTCAAATTGTTTGTGTACTTTCTTTTCTCTACGACGTTCTTGGTGATGATGAAATATCATTTTTATAACAAATATAGTGGACACTATCCATCGTGATAGGCTATTCATACATAATCAACAGACGTCCAGAACACGCGACATTCTTCTTCAACGTCCGTTTTCAGGCATCCGACGGCGCCGGAATTTGATTCAAAGAACATTGATAGTAAAGGCGACAACTGGAACAAGGCGATATAATCTAATTGTTATCCTCCTGAATTGCGCTGTCGTCATATTGGTACCTTAGTATTTGTATCTTAGTATTGATACCGTGCATAGTAAATATTTAACATACAGTGGTAACACTCTTCAAAAGAATTCTTCAAAATCTTCAAAAAAAGTTCAAGTACCAAGAAAATATTGTTTTTACGAATACATTATTTTTGGATGTACTTGAAATTTATTCATACTTGATTAATACAATTGAAAATAATATTATCTCAAATAAAAATTTGGTATTGGGCAAAATTAATCTACAAAAATTCAAAATATCGCAAGGGTCGACGTCGAGGCAATGTAGTTAATTTTCTCCGTGGAAGTCTCGCTCACTGGAGCACAATACCTTAAAAGTTGGTATTAATTCAAAAATTTGAGCGCTATAATTACATTCGCTATATTGACAGTAATGTTACCAACATACTGTAGTTTAAGCCCTTAAAGTCTCGTGATTTATAATGTCCCCCTACTCTCTCCCCTCAAACGCAAGGAAAGGATTGTGAAGAGTGCACACGTGCGGTTCGTTAATTCGTTCGCTTGTGTTTATATTAAAAATATTTTTCCTATGATGAATCATTTTCAAATTTTACTCGTTTGATATGCAGGTGTCAACTATAGGTAAATGCTATGTTTTTGTAATTAATACTGAGTAAAATCGAATACCCGTGATGAATCATAACGCTCAGAAATCATGCTTGTAATATTTCATCAATATATTGTATCTCTCAAAAACAAGCAGTATTTTAGTTGTATATCGAGGCATATCGAATACTTTTGTTTTTACGACTAAATAGTTCTGTTATTGGGCAACTTGAGCACGAAATAATTTTTGCGATATTTTGCGATTTCGGTTGAAAATAGTGGTTTTGATACCACCCTAATAAAATAGTGTTTTCTTACTTATGTGCATTCACTTATGATTTCTCATGGTTCCAGGATATAATTGTAGCACTGTAGTGACATCAATAAAAAAACAATTTCACAGTTTAAAATTGAAGAACAATATAATTTCTTAACAAATTATCTTCTAGTATATACAACATGTTCTGAATTGGATTTCACTAATTTAAAGAGCAAAATATACCACTTCAATTCTGAATTTAGTCTATATGATTAAATGTATGAATATCTAAGAGAAGATTCCTCAAGAAATGTGATAATTGGCTCGTAACGTTCATTTCTTTTATCCGCTACGAACCGTCGAACTCAACGAAGAGTGGATACGGATGTCCAACAGTTGATGAGAGCAACAAAATCAACAAAAGTTTCTGTCACAGAAAAAAATAGGATAGACATAGAAATACATCAGTTGGAAAAGAGTAAATTGAACATACGCAATATGATTTTTGCTACGGTCGTTTGTAAATTTTGCAATGCTCTCACGTAAACAACATCTACGCAGGGATGTTATATTTGAAGTGCCACGTCAAAAGATTTCAATGATATTTATAAAATGATTAGTAGAGAAATAAACAGAATTTACAATTTGGAATATACGTCCCACATGACTGGATAAGGTTTTTTGAATGTTTTCTCCACCTACCCTATACACTCCCAATCCAAAAGTGGCAAGCTAAAGGGGATGATAAAATAATAGTTGCAGAAACAAAAAAGAATATACAAAACAAATGATAAAATAATAGTTGCAGAAGCAAGAAAATATCCTAACAAAATTTGAAGAAAGGAAATTGATCGTGGACGGTTTCGGAAACTCTAATGACGACTACACAGCAAAGACGTTTTTTCGTAACCCTGAAGTATCTCCAGAAATAACAAAATTAGATGCTGGATTGATTTAAAAAATGTACATTATACTGATAGTAATAGTATCATGTGGATATTCAATAAACATATATCGATTCGGCGATTATGATACAGCAACTATTTTGCTAATTATTATGGTTACTATGTTACCTCCCACATTACATAAGTTTTTTATGCACGAAACAGAATTAGTATCTAGTGGCTTGTTGCACTTTAGCCTATTGACTGAAGAGGCGGAAGAGGCGCGCAACATGGATTTTAAAAATTATCGTGAACATTGTTCAAGAAATTGCAACAGGGATAAATCTACTGAAGATATTTTTAACGTTTTTCTTCTCATTTCAGATCCAATATTGACTAGCAAAAGAAACGAATCTAAAAGAATTAAAAAATTACCAAAGGAAGCTATGGATATTTTAGTGGCTCTGATAGTCGACGAATAGTCCTTGTTTTCGTCGTACCAGTATTCGATACAGGGTACGTTGTTAGATGACGGAAAGAACAGTAAGAGGGAAATATGAATTTAGAAGAATTTACTGTTGTCAGCTTAAATCAGGATAATTAGAGTCCTTGGGACCAGACGAAAAATAATTCATGTAGTTTTACATTTACGGATTGGGAATGTATGGTGGGAGTTTCCGAAATCATAAGTTTAAAATGTTCATTAAAATTTGTATGTTTCTTCAACATAAAAACAACGATCCTTCAAAATACAACGTAGAAGGTAAATGCAATTTCTACAGTTGCGTTCAAGGGATTGTTGAATTTTGTAGGTAAATTGGATGACAGGGTTCGTAAAGGACGCAGAAGGGTAAATGATATTGCATGTCTTGCACTTTGGTTTTTCACTGCGATTTGAGCCGAGTGAGAAAGTCTGAGGAACGTGGCTGAATTCAATGTTGTTACTTAATACCTTTTGGAGGCTAGGGGGCGTTTATAGACAAGTAGAGGGGTTTTGTAGAAGAAGTATTTTGGGGGGGTTTGTAGACTATGATTTGATACAAGTCTTTGGGAAGAGATTCAATTTTATCAATACTTGGGGAAAATATTGTACATAATGCAGGGGACTCAGAAGGTTGTGTGATAATGGCTTTTGACACATAATTTAAGCTACGAGGTATAATTCTTTTATTTAATAAATCAGTGGGATAATGGCGTATAATGAGGGTGTCATGTAGTTTGGTACGTTATTGAAAAAGATCTGACGCATATTTGCAGTTTCTATGATCACGGATAGAGAGGGTTTAAGGAAGAGATCATTTAACATGGTGTGAATCCTATCCAAATTTTCATTGTTTTAAAACCTCAAAATTAATTTCCAATTATTTTTACTCATAAAACCATTTCTAACCTCCCCATGGGGAGCTGATGTCTTTCTTCCATGCGGGCTGAATTTAGACTTGCACAATATCGGAATTTCATTATCATTTCAGTGACACCCAAAATTATTAACTCGTCTCTGTCATGTACCTGTCATGTACGATACCTTTTTCATCGCATCCCCTTCCCTAGCGTTGCTGGTGTTTATAGGTGTTGGCTTTGGAATTTGGCGTCTTTGAGAATGTCACAACTAATTTCAGCTGCCCCGAAAACTATGATAACAACACTAATATCGATCACTTTCGTTTATTTTCACATTTCCTTCCCAAAGGGAATATATTCCCTCGTAAAGGATTATCGTGGACTTCAGTGGCATTGAAAGTGTGACTCTGTTCTTTTGCGTCTTAAAAATAATATATTCATCTTCTATATTGGACGCTTTTTTTACCATTCTTACCTGCCCTCCATCCTCACCTTCACTCCAAGGATGCTAGGGGTATATTATCTCGAATGTGTACTGATTGTGAATTTCCAAAGGATCGGGCAGATCCTTGTCCATCGCAACGGCTCCGAAATGTATGGTTTCGAATGTAATATCAGATTTTTCCATTAATTCTACACACTCTTCCCATCCCTCCCTAGGGGAACCAGGGATGTCTTAGCCCCACAGTGCTTGTCCGTTAGTCAGTCATCTATGTATAATGTTTGGTTGAATTTGTTCCAGGTACCCAAGAATTATAGTTGGATACATACATAAAACATTCCACCCCGTTAGGGGTGGATTTTGTAAAATCCTCTGAAAGGATGTCTACACCCCCAATTGGACGAAACAGTTTCGGCATTCAGCCTTCTACTACTAGCCCTACGTTTCTTTCCTTCATCGGTCGGTCAATGTAATCTGAAGAAGAGAAAATTTGGATCATTTTCTACATGACTGAGGGAGGCTGGATGCCGAAAATGTTTCGTCCAATTTGTGAGTGACTTTTGTGTGTTTCTTTTCTATTTTTGAATTAATAGAAGCAGGGGCAGATCCAGGATTTGATTTTGGGAGGGTCCCATAAAGATACCAAGGTGTGCGGATCCCTCCGCCAAAACATTTTTTAATTGGCTTCTTGAAATTGCAAAATTAAGATATTTCTTTCCGTAAGTAACGCATTAACGTTAATTGCAACTTTCATAAATGTGCTTTAAAAATTACTTTTTTGAAATAATTCGTGTTTTTCGCCAAATTTGTACTTAGACCTTACTAATGGACATACTGATATTTTTTAGAAGTAAAAAAACATCCTTTTATTATTACTATTTCTAACTCTTTTGGGAGGGGCACGTGCCCCCTGTGCCCCCCTTGGATCCGCCACTGAATAGATGTCAGTAGTTTTTGCTCTGTTTTCAAGATTTCCGTAATGTATGAGGTAAATGTGTAATGTACGTGTGTAAATATGTTCAATTTTTTGTAATGTTGGGATGATTCTAGTTTTGGTTTTCCAGTTGAAGTCTCGTGTGTATCTAAGTCATTTAATATTTTCGAAGTCTAATATGTACATGAAAATTATTGCAGAGCCAACACGAAAAGCAACCAGTCTGAATATCGCCACCAATGAAATAACTTTTTTTATTATGTTTATCATTACTTTTATTATTTCTTCTCATATGAGTTCTAGAACTTAAATTGAAGGGAAGTTTCATTTCTTCTTTAATACTATATTCAAAAAGAGATTCGTTTCAAAATATATTTACGAATAAAACTCACCTTCAAAGAAACCATATGAAACTCTTATTCCAAGACTTTTTTCTATTCATTAAAAATATCCCAACTGCTTTTAAAATAATTACACACCTATCAGAGAAATTACATGGAACTGGTTAATTATTAGACTATCAATCTAACCAATGTACTAACTTTTATTATTGAAGAAATAAACAACTCCAGATCAGTAATATTACATTTCGCCTTTTTCAACGCGGTACTAATGTTGTGCTAATTATTAGCTTAAAATGTATTTCCTATGACGTATTGCACGACCATAAATAGTTTCTTGTTCCTAAATAAGGATACAATTTAATGTCAAAGTCACTTGTCTCAGTATATGTAGTATTCTTGTTTCGCATGTGTGTGTTCCACCCATCGCTGTCGTGAATTGGGAAATGAGCGTCGTTGTTCTGACTAAAGGCAAATGCTGCTGCTGCACTCGACGCATGGGCTGCATGTGGAAGAGTACATCCATCGCAACACGGAGGTGAAGTTGACAGCCGACGGATATTCATGAAGCCAACTGTAGCTATCCAAGTGGNTCGGCACAAATCTGTTGTGTTCCGTGGCATCTGCCAGAGGGTTTCTTCCGCTGTATATTCAGTTCAACCACGACGCCGCGGAACAGATGTGTATGCGTCACGTTTTCACTCAAATGATAATTCGATGGTTGTTGTTTCAGTTACGAGTTTCTGCAATCGAACGTTTTGAACGAAAATCTCAGGTATCCCGGGCGCTGATATTTATGTTACTGAAACACCTGAAATAAGCGCTCAACCTAGAAAATATAATCTCAATTACACTAAAATAAGAGGAAAAGTTATGAAAATTTCAAATATTAACTTTCAAAGTTTGTATTTAATTAGATCTTTACAGAGATATTCATTCGTTTGTAATTTTCTTGACGTTTTGTGAGCGTGGTCTTTATATAAAAGATTTTCCAATCACAATTTATCCAAACTCATAGCTCAATTTCATTTTCGTTTCAGACATACACGCTGATAATCGATTTGTCCTGTCTGAGTTTTAACTTGGCACAAAAGTTCCACTTGTCCTGAAATCCTTAATAAAAAGCCATGAGAAATGAACAAACTTCGTTTTCCGTAGAAAAACTCGCATTTCATGTGGTCTGAATCGTTACATAATGTCATAGGGAATCCGATTTTCATCTCAGAGTACACAAAAAATCAAGGACTCGACCCTAATATCGATCTTTTTACGATTCGCCCTACCCACACCCAGCTCTAAAGATACCCTGCCCCTATATGTTTTCATTTTATATATATATTTCAAAATTAACTTCCTCCCCTCATGGAGTGCAAGTGGTGTGTTTCTTCAGTGAGGGCTGTATTTGGTCTTAAAATCGGCATTCAACTATCAAATCAGTGACTCCGAAAAATATGGACTCATCACTGATATGTCAGGTTCGATAATTTAGCTTTATTAGTTATTTCATTGTTAATATTATACTTATTTTGTAGTATTCGAGTGATACATTCCTACATTAAGTATATTCACATAAAACATAAAAATGTAAGTAAACTAAGTTCGGAACACAGAAACAAGCAAATTCAGTTCAAAAAGAAAATCTTCTTCGTCCTATTACGACCCTTTTGTGCTTGGTGAACATTCCGCTAGCACCCCCACTTTTGTTATCAATTTTTTTTCTTGTTCCCGAATGAACACAAAATTATTCATTAGCGGACGAAATTAGAACATAATTTGCAGAAAATTATAGAACAGTTTATTTCATTTTATAACAAAGTGGGTGTGCCAACTACACAGGTGTCACAATTTACATCTCTCCAGATTGTAAATTGTAAAACACTGAAATTTTTCCTGAGCACTACAAAACGTATTTAATTTTCTCGCGCTTAAAAGTATGTCTAGTAACGTTGTCCTCTTGCTCATAAAGCCCTAAAATACCACATGACTGATAATAAGCGAACAAGCACATTAGGTTTTACACTCGAGGTGACCATTCTCCGCAGGAACAGACGATCTGAAGGGCTTTCCCAAGCTCTGAACTTGAAGACGAAGGGCCGCACTCTCTTACAAAGGATGCTCTATCCCCCGTATCGCAGTCTTCGTTCTCTTTTTATAACCTCAAGAGAGCACGCGGGCAACCTCCTCCTCGGTGATAGGAGCAGGGCTCACGAGATGTGTTGGATAAGAACTTCTTAACAGAGTCTCTTTCCTTGAGAAAGTTCTTCCTCACACATCAAAGAGCGGTCCTCAGCTTAAACAAAGGGAGGCGTTCATAAATATGGCAATAGAGAAAAAATAGTCATAATTTGAGAGCGCTTATTTGTGTATTGAAGGGTGACGTTCGAACACCGAGAATACCCAAGAATAATGGAGAAGTACAATTTGATTTCAAATCATTCAAGTGAAATTGGGTTGCCAACGTTTCTGGATTTATGTTATATCTCTCAATGGTGCTAAGAATGCATTTTGACATTAATGTTTCTATGTTCTGATTTAGATTATTTTTGTACACATTGAAATAACGTGAGATGTCGTAACACAGCACTGGTTATAAGACGTATGAAATTAATATAAGAAACATGTGTAAAATGATAATAATTGTATAACAATACAACTTTTCCCAGCTCTTCATATTGACGGATCTAAGATCCGATTAATATTATCCTGTACTAACCAACCATGGGGGTTAACAGGAGAATAGACGATACTGCGAGAATGTAATGTGAGTAAAATAAACTATTGAGAAATACTTCAATGGCACACAAATAGATGCCTTGCTCGTAATAGTAAGTATTGTAGACCCTATTATTTGTGACTAGCTTATTTGAAAAGAATGAGAAAGTATATCTGGCTGGATCCTTTCAACTTATCAAGAAGCATTGAAGCAATACTTAACGAGAGAGCGATACTAAACAAGACAATTTTGTGATTGCCCTTACTATGCTATAGGTCGCCAGCGCACAAATACAATCGAATTATATTAAAAACATAACATTGACTGTAATTAATCAATTTTTCTCGTAATGTGTAAAGTGTTTCTGCGGAGTGTAATTTCTAATTGTGATACATTTCTAATAGCCTGAATAGATACTGACACATTATTAAAAACTAATCTTTTAATTTAGAAAGGAAGTGTAGGGAAACCCTCAGTAACATAATAACTGTCGTGCATAAATGAAACGTTGAAAAGTTTATATAATTCGAGGCAAATCGTAAATACTCATACGAATCTTTTGAGGTGCCCAGTTGAGAATGTCTTCCACATAATGATTCGTTTTGAAAAACAGTAGTTTTAGCAACTCGTTTCCACCATTCTCTAATCAGACATCGCACTATTTTTTCACGAAATCAAAAAAGAAAAATTCCTGACGCCTTGGAATCTGTTTCCCTAGTCTTGTCCACAATGTTCCGTGTCACAGAGGACTGGCATTCGTTGCATTCTTTACCTGTCCTTCCTTAATCGCATGAGGAGGATGTTCGGTGGATCTGAGGATGTTTGTTGTTCTCATACGATCTCTGAGTCAATCTCGTGGGGTTCCTATTATCGGAAATATATGAATGTCGGTTACAGCCACATATCTTCTGTTTCTATCACTAGTTTACTTAAGGAGATTTTTTATTGGATATTGATCAAAAGGTTTCTTTTTTTTTTTTGAAATAGGATTTTTTTTCTTTGGGGCTCATTTGTATTTTAAGAGAGCACAGTTGTTGGTACCAGCATTTTATGTGAGTAAACGTATTTCTATCTAAGAAACACTTATTTTAAGCAACATTAAGTAGATATTTTTCTCTATTACAAACAAAATAAAAAACAACTACAATGAAGAGAGGAACCCATTGTACTACTCACACCGTTGCAGAACACGATTAGCGATTGGTGAATAATGAGAGGCAGATGCCGATTTCGAACGATTTTGACCACTAGTCTGCGTGCTAAGCTTATTTGAAAGAGAAAAAAAATTGACAGTTTGGTAAACCCCATCCGGACGCTTCTCGGACGCCCTTCAATCTAGGACAAATCAGGGGAACTCCAGATGGATTGCAACCCTAGTTCTGTGGTATATTTGAGTTGCTATAGCCACACTTTTTTAGAGATTAAGTGTATCCCTACTATTCTTCTATAATCTTTATAAAGAAAATACTCTATAAGAATATTGTGTATTTTCGTATATTAAAAGGTCGTTGCAACAATTCACAATCAACCACGTACCAGAAAATGTTAAATGAAAATAATAGAAATGCTCATATCTCTAAATAAATAAACTCTTTTAAGTTTACGCATTTGTTTTCGCGATTATGCTGTGTAATAATTCCATTTTGTGGCACTCGTAATAAACGTAGTGTTCCCTGTAAGATAGTTTCGCTGAAAAATTAATTTTATTTGATGAGATCACTTATCAGGTGTCTGGAACAGTTCACAGTGTTTGAAGTTCAGCATCATACTCACGACATCTAAGAACACGTCGTGAATCTCCTAAAATTAACCTGTTTTATGCAGTTTCTTTGGATTACTTTACCGAGACGTGCAGACCAATGTCTGAAGCCTCGTTTCAATTAAGTCGATTATTTGGGCTTCATTTTTAAACAAGGTGACGTTTTCCACGCGCGGTGACGTCCATAAATGCCGTAATGCTGAACTTTCTGGTCGATGGAATGGACGTGATTCTCGAGATTTTGATCCTCCATTTCCGTGTCACCATGCTTACCTCACGTAACCCCGTGAGACTCATATGAAGATACATTACAGATCATTTATCAATAATTACCTCATTTTCCCTGGCGTTGCCCGGGGTTCTTATATAATATTCTAAACTCATACATTACTTTCCAATATTTCTCTACTTTCGTGATATTAAATTTTCACTTTTGATAATTTCAGATATTAAATATCACGAAGAAAACCTACAAAAATACAGTTTTCAGGACTATATGCCACTATGTACGCACTTACGAATTATTTTAAAATTCAGGCAGAAGGAAAATACACTTCACACAGAAAGCTTAATGAACTTTCTTTGGTTTTCATTTCACTTTTAAATTATGTACTTGACCTCAAAGTTCTTCACAATTCTTATATAATTTTTCTTCTACGATTTCAGTCACTTAGATTGTATGTTTAGTGGATTCTCCGCCTCACGCAAGGCAACTCAGACAGATACATGAGTAAACTTCATATTCAACTGTCTCGCGATTTGAGTATCATATCTACTGATTAGCTATTAATTTCAATCATTTTCCTGCTCTTGTAACTCATCAATATTACCCATACTTTGCATTTTACTTGTAATAACCATTAAGAAGAGGCCTTTGAAATTTCAACTAATTTCATGCTACAGACGTTCCATAGAATTCACTTTAATTGGTATACATTTAGCAGAAGTGTAATAAAGGATAACTCCCGTAGATAAGAACACGAATTCAATATTGATGCGTACTGCGTCACCAAGGGTTCATCTTTTCAGCACTCGTAGAGTATGTACGTACAAAAATTTGAAGTCTCTTTATGCAGCGATACATACATTTTAACTGTACCTTTATTGTTTCTTAGTTTTTAAATAATGAACTTCCAAATTCCCGATGGTAATTAAATATTTTGGCTTTTTTGAAACTGCTCGAACTTGGAGGAGGGACTTGTACATTCTGTATAAATATTGAGTTACATTTTATTTTTTTCTACACTGTACAATATTTCTGCGCTGTTTCTGGATGCTACCATATTTTTTGAACATATTTTGTGAAATATTGTTGCGAATGAACGTATTTACATTACCGATTTCGTATGTTGCACCATAAGAATTCTATCATTTATTTCTCAAAAAGTGCACTAATTCATAAGTATACAACCACAACACTCATGGTTCGAATCCCACTATGGAAACATCATTTAATTCATTTTTATCGATATCATGGTGTACCAAGTATTACGTTGGCACTGATTTTAATACTTTTTAATATTACTTGTAAACTAAGTGTCAATTTTGTTTTAAATATATATCATTGTCATCCAAGTAAAGTCAGGCCATCTAAATATTTCTTTATTATATTCACTTTTGTTGGGTCCTTGTGATATAACTAGTATTAATATCATTTGTGTATAATCACCTTTTATTATCACACGTACTTATACAATTCTGGTTTACATAGATATATTATATAATCTAGGATGAAAGCGTGAGTCCATTTGATCTTAAGATGTACTGTTCACAATATTTATTAAGATAGTTTCATCCACACAAATTGTACAAGTAAATGATATAATAAAATACAATACATCATATTTAAAGATTTAAAGAAGATAGTAATTTGAGAAGTTTGAACTGTTCTCATTCTTTGACTGTGCTGGTGAGTTATTGGTAGAGGTTCAGATAGTAAGAATTTATTTTGTTTATACCAGAATAACCTCCCCTTTGAGAGTCTGTCCTCAAAATTCCTGATTTCGCTCGCGCAGGTGGAAATTTGGACGAAGTAACAGGAGACAAGTAGCGAGAGTCTCAGACTCGCACGGATTCTGGACGAGTATGGACGGCACAATGAACGAACCACAAGCAACTGACGTTATGTGGATGACGTGCGAAGAGTGTTCGCGCTTTATAAAGTAACTTCAAATAAATTGACTTCAAGACTTGCACAATAGTTATCAAGTACATCATTGCTACACGCTCGGTTGTGATACTTTCATTTCAGGTATCTTTATCGAAGTTTACTTTATTTTTCATGATTAAATACCTATGAATTACTTTTAATACTCCAATTAAATTCGGGTTTTATTAAGACTTAAGAGTTGCACCTACAGGTTGTTTTCAAAGAATTAATTATCTCGAACCTTCAATGAAAAAATCATTTTTGGATAGTGCTACATTGTCACGAACCCAATTGTTTATCAATTACAAATTACGACAATTATTTTTTAAATTTGGAAGTTAGTTAGGTAAAGCATTCCTTTTCCATTTATTCCTCTACGAGCGGAATATGCTACCCTACACACAGTTAATGTGATGGAACGCAAATAAATTTAAAGTTTTCTTAAAACATTTGTGCTCAATATTTCTGTCATATGTTTATTTACTTAAATTGTTGCATATAACTTAATTTTTCATTTTGCTCTGTGATATTAAATTTTCAAATCAATTTTTATTTTTAATTTTAACTCTATTCTGGCTACTTTAAACCGCTTATGTTATCATTTTATTTCTGTCGAACGAGTAGTTCTCTCTGCGAAATGTCATATACTCATTGAACTTATGTTAAAATAGGATGTTTATCACAACAGAACTAACCCTTTGGAGCAAATTCTTCTTATGAAGTTAGTCACTTGTTTTAAAGTACTAACAAATATGAAAGTACTATGTGCCAGAAAAAAGAAATAAAATGACAACCACGCTATATCTAAGGTGTATCATTAATGTGAACTGTCAAACCGGTTTTATTCAGAACATATCGCCAGTTACTTCGACTACCTGTGAAGTCCAGATGCACCCCCATCCCTGGTGGTTTTTGGGGGTAGGGTGGTGGACCGGCCCAGGTATTCACGTCAGTTTGGCAGCGCTGCGGCTCCGCTCGCTCCCCTGTAAGCTTTATCGAGCCTTAGACATCAAGAAGCGTGCTTACCCGGCCCCTGGCGGCCTCTCGTCGACCTCTGTGGAACAGCGCGGCGCACACTAGTCCAAAATGCCGAAAATGTGGCCAAAAGTCTAAACTTCTGTTAATGTGGACGAAAATGAGTACAAAAGGGTTTTAGACCTCCCTGATTACGAATTTGACATCAAATCAAAAAATTCAAAATGGTGCATCAAATATGGCGGAGAAAATTATAAAAGAACAATAATCGGACGAAAATCAGTGTAACGAGAATTTCTACGCTGCTGTGGTTGAATTTGAAATCAAAATCAAAAAATTCAAAATGGCGGATCAAATTATAAGAAAATATAAATAATCGGACAAAAATCAGTATACCGATGTTTTCCATTCTAATGAGGACGAATTTGATATAAAAACTGGCAACAAGTTTTAAATGGAGGTACAAATCAAGGTGTTAATGAGTACATATTTATTGATTATTATTAAAAAGTCATAAATACTTTTATCACAGGCTTAAACTGACGTAATATGTACATTGATGTTTGTTAAAAAGTCATATTTTGCAACATAAAACAGTACAATACAATTCAAATACGTTTAACTGTGTTCTGCATTTCTTCTTTTTCTTCTTCTTCTTCTTCTTTTGGGTCAACTGTCTCTTCATCTTCATCCCCCAAAATATCGTTGTCGAAATCATCACTCAAATGTTCAATGAAGTCACCATCACCATCTGAATCGTCATCTGGTCTTTCCTTGGTGTTTGCTACAGGTGGGGTAGGTAGGACAAAAACAGCCACTGCTTTTGGTAACAAGTCCTTCAGTTTCTTCTGAGTTTCTCGCAAAGTAGTAATGATGGGATTCGTAATCCCCAGAAGCCTTCTAAAAACATCCTCCATATTGTCAACTCGAGAATATTTTCGAGAGAAATATTCTCGATATCTTCTGATTGACTAATTAGTGGACCCATGTGCATCTTCTGACAGTTTTCCTATTAGTAATACTGTGACATCTATTATGTCTGGTCCATGGAGTAATAATCTGTGAACTCCTATGGGCATTCTGTACCAATTGTATTCCTAACAACGATCTGGCTGTTTGTATTGTGTAATCTGGGAACTTTTCTATGTTGATTTCATGTCCGTTTGGCATTATTTGGAGAGTTACGTGAAATCGTTTGATCAGTTTCTCGGAGACTTCTGTTATGCGAGCTGATATAGCAATGCTTTCGAAAAACGTCGAGACGTGTTTCCGTCGTTGGTGCTTCCCAATCCTTGCTTAAGCATATCAACGAGAAGTCCCAATTCTTTAAAAACTTGTTGCACGACCAACATCGTCTTTTCTTTTGATGCTTTATCTTCGGTTTTACGTGCTTGCTATTTTTGGGTATGCTTTTGATATGAAATGTGTATACAACACATAATGGACGTCAGTTGTATTTGGAAGACAAAATTTAATTTTCCTTCCATTTCTTAGTATTGTGTCCTTTATTTATACATATTTTACATTATTTGTGTCCTTTATTATACATTATTTATACATATTTATTTATACGTTATTTTAATGAATAGAACCGAATTTTATATTTTTAAATTAACTTTAACAAAATTCATAAAAAAATATTTTGCAACTGCCGCTATAAACATGGTTTATTATCGGATTCGCAGCTTTTCGCAGGTTCTTAAAGCTTATTCATGAAGCAAATAGTATAATTATCATCAAACAATTCGAAAGAAAGGTGAATATTGAGGGATATGTAACTTATCTCTAGTTTTTCATTCAATGTTTTAATAATTTAACTTGTTTTCCAGCACAAACATAATTTTTCAAATGTTTAATGTTGATTGAATAATTAAGCAAGGGCTTAGAATTAAGAACAAACCTTTTACATTATCCTCCATTTTACAGTTTTAATATTCACAACCAAAAAACAAAATTTCGTCTCAACGGGGCACTACGTTTTCCGTCAAGCTCGAGTAACGCAACTGACACAATTGTGCGCTATGTTTGACCTGAAATATGACCTCCCGATGGAAAGCACTGCCGTTTATATGCACGGGAGTTAAGAGTCCCAATATTAATGTAGCCAACCTATGAACTTCCTAACTTGAAACTTTTTTTTTTTCGATTCTCGGCCAAGTTTTCGCCATTTTGGACCACTGTGCGGCGTGGTGCAGCGGATATTTGGACTGAGAGACCCGAAAAGCGGCCGACTGTGAGACCAAGGCGCGTTGTCATGGCTCAGTTGAAGTCCAGCACCTTTTCGCTAGGAGAAGGTCAAGAATAAGGAGACGCTCAAGCGTCGAAAGCGTAAGGCTTCTGGTCAATCTTCGTATTGGAACAACTGCTAAAACGGGTGGTATTTTGCTTTGATTTTTAAATTCATTTTGACTTACTTGCGAACGAACTCTGTTCCTCGAGATTCACTAATTAGTTTTCTTTTCGCCACCTCGTGCTTCTGAATACCGATGTGAGAATCTATCTTATACGTATAATAATTCATAAAGAAATTAATTATTTTTTGAACAATGTAGAATGAAACATGAAAACTTAAATTCTTCATTTTATGTTCTATAAGGTTCTATAAGGCGGCGTGAGAATGTAAAAAATAATTCGTGATGAAATATTTCGAACCCCTGATGCAAAATTTAATAAATTTTATAAAGTTTCGTTTTAAACAGTTTTGGAAAGGATGTCTCCACAATTTTTGGAACTACAAGAGAACAAAAACCAAAGAACTTTGATGTAGTGTAGTTATTGAACAATAACATGCATTTAAATCAGGTTGTGTCAATTGAACAATTGTATGATAAACTGCCATTTTTAGCGACAATGTTAATCAGCACCTTTATGACTTACGTTTTTGAGAGAATGTGATAGCTTGTTTTGTGTTATTAATAGCGTTAACTAAAATTCTTCTTCATGCTGACTTCTAAAAAGATATGTATTCTTATGAGCAACATTAGTGCAGAATCATCATTATCTTACAAACGTGAATGCATCTTATAAATGGAAATGATTTATATCATGAAAACATTTGAGTGTTTGGTATCAGTTTGGTAAATTATCATTCCACTTCATTTTTAATATTAAAATTGATTTTCTTGTTTGGCATCCCTGACATGTAAGGAAAAAAACGATTCGTTCTCTAAATATTGTACTCACATCTAAATCTATTGTACTTACAACGGAACACGTTTTTCGCTCAAGATGGGTGTGTAAATGAGTATTACCTTTTCTCTCATATTTTACTACTTTCTTTCGTAATTAAAGGAAAAGAGAATAAGAAAATTACTCATTCGTGGAGTACTTTTTATTACACACGACTTATCAATATAGAGAATAAATCTTACGAACAAATGAAGCATATGATTTTTCTTTGTGACTGAAGAATGGTTTGAAGAGAGACATAAAAAAGAAAGGATGTGATTTTAATATTTATTTCATAGAATCTTCTTCAATAATTTAATTAATAAATATATAAATAATGTCTTGGTGAAAAACACAACAATTCTTGTGACGAGAATGATCGAATGTACCAAGTAAGAAGCAGCAAAACACATCAAATTTTACAACTTTCTCTTGTCGGACTCGTAAGCACTCTTGCTACAACATTCAGTCTGATTGAACTTTTTGTGACTCTATGATTAGAATTCTTGTACTTACCTACCTACTGCTTTGCTTCGGTTTATCTGAATTCCACATTAGTATTTCTAAAGCGGAGTGTGTTTTTCAAATATGATTTGCCAAAGAGAATCAAAAAGTGACGAAGATTAACTTAGGTGGCACTTCCAGAATAATGTCAATGCATTTTATTTTCTCATTTATCACAAATAGTTTTTAGTCTTTGTTTAGTCTGCATCAACGAACATTAAGCAGGAGTAATAGAATTGTTTCAAAACTGGAACACAAAGTTTGCTCTCAAAAAGAAACTATAGGTGACATTATATCACATTTGTATACAAGTTGAGTTCTTTTGTGGAAAGAGCAACGTTGATTGGAGGCGGTTAATTACTACCTATTGAAATATTAATTGTCTAATACATAATGTTAGTTCTAATACAGTGGCCTCTTTATTCGCCCTTCGCTTCACACCATTACGTTGGCATGTACGTTTTGGGACACAAAATTAACAAGGTTGATTTCTGAGCATGATCCAAAAATAGAAGTACTAGTCATTAAAGCAGTTTTCTCTTTAAAAATAGTGAAATTGAGTTGGAGTGAGCTTAAATTTCCCCAATTAAAAATTGATGTTTTTTTATGTAAATGTTTATTATTTTTATGGGAAGTATTGAGAAGAAGAGAAAATCATGTCATCCTCTTATTTCTGCTCAGCAAAACACAAAGCAATTGCAGAAAGGCGTAGTCGTTCCACAGCGTCAAAATTTTGGGAAAGCAGAATTTCCAGCGGTAAACGAGCGAGAATAGAATAATGAACAAAACTGAAGAAGAAAGGGTAAGCAGGAGGAAGTTCATGTTCTTGGAGTAAACCGGAGGACAGAAGAAGAAAAAGAATAAGATTATTTACATCAGAAACAATTATTTTCGTTTTTCTGAAGTAAAACTTCCTTGGTAAATATTGGGTTAAGTTTTCAAGACCCTAACGGAAACGATTCGCTAGACAATTATCAATTTTGAAAATAAAATACGTCAGTGAACTGGTCATATATGAAACAATTAAGAATTACAAGTTAAAAAATCAGAATGACTATGACATTTCTTCTGAAAACACAAAAGTTTCACGTTTACCGCACATTAGAAAGTACCCTATCAAAGCACTTATTCATCTTCTCATTTCTCATGGGCTCAAAACTTAAGCTGTTTTCATTGAGTCTATTCAATTTCAAGCTGGGGCAACTGATTATTTAATACATGCATTACATTTTCGAATGAGGACTAATTCATTAACAATTTTGTTTCAAAAACGCAATTAAGTTCGAGGGACCATTAAAATGTTATTGATTAATTGGGAATAATGATACTAGCATTTCTATCAGAGAAACAACAAAATAACAAAACAACACCCGGACGTTCGTATTACTACTGGTTAAACAAGTACAACTTGTCAAGTGCGTTACAAGCTAAACCATGATATGAGAAACCGTTGCCACTCTCATAAGTTGAGACATTGCCGTGCAGTTTCGATAAAATCTGAAAATGTAATTTTCGGAGACAGTCCTCACTCCGCCATCGCAAATGTGTCGCATGGCATACGCATTCTCTCGACATTTTGCTACTGCCATAAGTTTACCTTTTTTAAATATTATTTCCTCTATCCAGAATCGTGACATCAGTAAATTTAAATTTACCTCATCATTACGAATAACAAAGAGGTTAGGAATGATGAGATCAAGTATACATCTATGACATATGTTAAGGGTATCTCAAAGTCACTAAGTAACATTTTTAAACCTACAGATTTCAAAATTGCTTCCAAAAATAAGAGAACGGTTGGAATGGAGCTTTTTACTAATCTTAAACAGCCAATTCACAAAGATAAGCAAACCGGTGAGGTATATTCTGTGCCTTGTGAAGGTGTAATAAAACCTATATTGGAGAGATCGGCCAGATGTTATACAAAAGGATCAAACAACACAAGTCAGATTGTAACACGGAAATCCTAATTAGGATATTAACTGTGATAAATGGTATTTGGTCTGAAAGGGTCGATAGTCAGTGAAGAGCTATCAATTTCAAATTGCGAATATTTTTTTAAGGCAATAGTTTTGTGATTGTGTAATATTTATGATTGATCATAAGTAATGTATGTTAACTGTATTACAAATGGTAATAAAGAAAGTACACTTATGTGGGAGTTGGTAATCATAAGATGTTAGTGTTATTATAAAAGTAAATTGTTATATTCTATGTAAGTGTGGTAAATGTATTACGTATTATAGGTTTCTATAGTCAATTATTTACGGTGTAATTCGTTCAATGTTTAACAAGTAGTATGTTGTATTTGGAATATTTATTGTGATAAATTTTATTTTGTATGTAGTAGTTGGTATGAATGTTTAGTTAGTGGTGTGTCATCTATTTAAATTTGTGAATATATTTAATTTTTAATAAAGTCATCTAAATTGTATTCTTTAATTTTTGATGTATTAAAATGATTATTACAATGTTAATGAATAATTACAATGTATGGTAAATGTATTAAAAATTGTTGTATATTGTATGTAGGGATGGTATGAATGTTTAGTTGGGTTGGGTTGGTACTCTGTATAGAGCTAATGCATTTACATACAAACACGTGTAGAGTGAGACCATTTTGTGATGAGTAAGTTAACTATGTATACTAAAGGTTTACGGGTAAGGAGAGTGAACTGTGTGGAGTGATGTTAGTTTCTAAGGAGTTCCTTTAGGTATGTAATGATTAGAGTTGTTTAATTGTATTATTTTAATTAATCTGTACTGATTGGATGTCATGGCTTTGTTTTGTAGCCCTGATGATTACCTCAATAAACGTCGGCATAATATAAATATATTTTCTTATTTTCTGGCCAAATGCAAGAAAACCATTCCTTTATGAAAATAATTAAGTACAAAGAAGGTATTAAATTTCTAATGCACGTACATTACATACCAGCACTACAAAACCACCAATATTGATGAATAAATATCTAGATATCAACTGTATTTAAGGTAGTGCTAGCTTAGGTAGAATTAAATCTGAAATCGGCATAAATAAACAGAGTTACATGTATTTATTATTATTTCATACCTCACCGGCCATTTAAATGAAATAATTGCAATTATAATTGATGGAGTAAAACATTGCGCCTTATGGAGAACTCATTTATTTTCAAAAAACGACCAACTATTAAATCACGAGTGTCGGTAGTTTATTTTCACTTGTAGAAAATTTTCGGTAGTATTTTTACATCACCTTTTTCTATATGCCACCGGACATATAGATAAAAATAATTTACCTTTTCCTAGATGAGATGCACAAATCACGAAACCAGTGCGCGCGGCCGCCATGTTTTTACATGCTCTCGTGCATTTCAAACGAGTCAAGCGACTTTTTGAATATTGTTTGTACTATATTACTAACTGAAAGATAGAAATTATATAATTTTTTTCATCATTATTATTCATATTGTTGTGCAGTAAAACAATTAGAATAAAAATAAAGAAAACAATTATACATCTCAGTGATTTGACTAACTTGGAGTGCTGATCTCACCTTAAGAAATCACAAAATTCTTTGGAGTCATATCGTGGATGCTCGTGCGAGTCAGCTCGTGAAACAATAATACATTTTCTATAAATCTGCCTCTTTTTCGTGAACAAATGCCAATTATGTAAATGAGAAAAAGCATTTCTACTGATTTCAAGCCGATTACGAAGAGGACTAAGTTGTTTCTCATATTCCACTCCCTAAAAAAATTAATCCCATACATAACAAGGGGCGATCCATTTTCAAGACAAGATATACACTACGTGTATTTTCAACACATTCTAGGTCCTTAACAGTGTTGAGGATGACTATGTAACTTAACAAACAGAAAACATGAAATGTTATTAATTATATATAGTTAATTTTTTGTTTATGAAAATGGTTCAAACTCTTAAAGCGAAAGTAATATGCATTAGAATGAATACTATAATACAATATATTCGAAAATGAATCAGACGTAGCTTAATGCTTACACCTATCAATACCTTCCAATTCAATTCAAGAAATATTATTTTATCGCGAAATTTTGAGGCATTCGAATATTTGACCATAAAAATTGTTCAACAAGTGATTCTCGATACACAATGGAAAGTGCCTTTCTTCCCAGTGCTGCCAATTTCCCTGTAGACATCCATTTATTAATTATTTTTTCCGGAAAGGAAATACATAGTTCTATAACGGCTTATTAATTCTGCGCATTTATACAAAAGAGATTTTCTAATACATTATCACGAAATACATGGGTAGGTATTATAACATTATTGAATATTGTGGGTTTACATTCACGATTGACACAAGATATATTAACGCTAACATTATGAATAAATGTTACTTTACGAAAAAAACAATATAATATTCTCTTCAATTACTGGTAAATAATCCACAGAACCGATAAGAACGATGGTATGTAGACAAGGAATAAATACTTTCTGTTAATAAAAAATAATTCAAACATTTCCTAAAGACAATCAAACTCACTGTGACAAGACAAGTCCGGCGAATATTTAATTTGAATATATCTTACGCACCACGTGTTACAAAATCATTAATAGAAATGTCTTCAAGACATCTTCAGCCCGAAACGTTTTTACGCTATTCCCTTCAAAACTCCGACATCAATAACCCCTATTTTCATCATGTAACTATGAAATATTCGAAAATAAATGGCAAGAAACCCTGGCTCTAGAAACACTTACCCCTCGCCCCCGTTTTTCCCTGACGCTTCCACCTTCGGTCAGAGCTTGTAACTCACATTCGATTCACATACTGAGCGGATTCGCACTGTTTTTCACGGTGTTGAAATGACGGATTCACCCGTAAATGGACCACAGAGCGGAGATTGTTCTTCATACGAAACATCCGAGCCATCCCATCATAAATCCGTACCAGGACTATAATTGTCAACCATTTCAATAATACGCTATTAATAATAAATTACTGAACCACGCGAAGGAAGCTGGTCCATAGCCATCGGCGTGCTTCGCTCGGACGCCATGAATTCATTTTGCCACATCCGACACAACCACCACCACCATCGCCGCCGCCACGTATTCCTTGCATTTGAGCAACAGCTGCACTAACCACCCACTGTCACCACCACCGCTGCCGCCGCGCCGTCGCAGCCTCCAGCCATGGCTCCGCAAGCAAGGATGCGAGCAGGCGTGTTGTCCTGACGGTGGAGAAGCATGTGATCACGGTTTTCTCTAAGCAATTCTCAACGACTCTACCTCATGAGTGGGTCTTTCTCCTCAGTCTTCTCCTTCCTCTCGCGCCCACGAACCTTCTCTTACCCCCCTCCCCCTTTGCCTTCTTTCAGACTCAGGAGGTCTGTATACTTTATTTTGATAAAAGTTCTTACGGTCTTCCTTTTCTAGTTTCTGGCCCTCTGCCATATGTTTAACAATCTCCGTCTTCGTCTTGACGGTGGCATGCGCATCGCCCCGCGGCCGACCTTCACCGTCTCTCTTGCTCTCGCACGCCTTGCGCTGCATCAACCGCCGCCGCCGCCGCTGTCTTCCCCTACTCCTCCCCTCAGTATTTTTATGTCTATCCCAGTATGGCCCATCACTTCTCATTTAGCGAGCGCGGCCGGGTCGGACTCCCCTCGTGCCCCTCTCCTCTTTGTAGATCGCGCCCCGCCCCTCCCCTCTTCCAAACTGGGCACCGCCCCCGCGTCAGTTGGGCAGGTGAAGAGCTTCATAGTACACAGTTCCCTTCCTCTCCACCGCACCCTCTGTCGTCTCGCGCACTACGCCTGCCGGCCGGCCGGCATGCCTAGGCGCGCGCTGCTTCACCGCCGCCATCGCCCCGGCGCCGCCGACAGGAACCGAGTTTTGGCGGAGATGCACGAAACTAGTTTACAGTCACAACGAATCGTGCATCGGCGTCTGCCCAAATGCTCCCGCCTGCGCGCGCGCTCGCCTTTTACAAATGTTGTTCAGACCACCTTCTTCTCCTTTTTCTCTCCACCACCACGAGAGTTTAACTCAGCAAGTGCATTGCTGCAGCCTCTTCTATTTATTCTTACCGATTCAAAATGTAGACGGGTCGCACGGTTCTTGAGAATGTTAGCGAAAGTAAGGTATCAAATAGGAAGTACGAACGGTCGCGAATATTTCTATACAGCGGCGAAGGTGTAGAGTATTTTTCCGAGTTACTTTAATTTCGTAGTCCGCTTCTGCTTAAATATAGCATCAACAAAAACAGGATCGAAGTTAACAACTTCCGAGAAATAAAATATTTAAGTATTCAGTTTTCTATTAGACTGACGTCCACTGACACAACACCTATTCAGCTCAAAACACGTTCATAGGAATGTAAATACATCAACGCATGTAGTAACAACGAGTCGTTAGAGTCGGCGTCGCGCCAGTTGAAGTGTCGGAATCGCGAGTACCGAATTGCCGGTCGACTGCAGCAGGAAAGCGCGAAGCGGACTCCGCCGTGATCCCGGAGAGACTCTGGCGGGGCTGCCTTGGAATAGCCATCACCATCTCGCTCTGGAGTATAGCCTCGTCACAGGTAAAGCACACCAGTGACACCGTGAGGGGATTTCGTTTTTATTTTCATTATGTGGCACAGAGTATGCTGTGTTACTGTAGATCATAGGACGAAAGTGCTAGCAAGTGTTAACGGATATTTTGTCCTTGGTTAATTTCGAACATTTCTCGCTGCATCGGCATTGATTTAAGCCTACTAGCAAGTTTATTTCGAATGTTCTCAGGAAATAAATGTATATATAAATCTGTAAGGCTAGGGCCTCACTATGAAATAATTCTTGTTGTATGACTTCTGATATTCTTTAATACTGCGGTAATAATTGGAAAATGGAAATAATAAAATTGGCGTTTTTCCAAGATACTTACAATTTTTAGATTTCTCTAAAGAATGCTTACTGTACTAGTAGGTAATTTATCATTTCTTGAATACTTACTGCAAGTAATATTTTGGTGAGTTGTCAAGTTCCTGGCAGTCACCTTCCACTCTATTACTAATTTTGTTTTATTTCTGAAATTTATGTGGCATGTAGGATTGAATCATTTTAGCTTAAACCGATATATTAATAAACACTCTATGTGGAGTTGTTCACTGCGAGATCTCAATTTTATTGCAGTCCTTGTTTTCATAAATATATTATTTTCATTGAATTGAAGCGACAAACACGTCGAACCCACACTATTATTATTGATTTATTTTATGCCTTTTGGCGAGACTCTTCCACCTAACCGTTGGACTTAGGTAAAGGAACTGGGAAGGAGAGATGTTGGATTGCCAGGGAACTTACGGTACCGAACCGACATTTGTCTGTATCAGGTAAGGGAAACCCTAGCTGAAAACCTCACCTAGTTCGCCCGAGCAGGGTTTGAATCCATGCTCTACCGCTCAGCGGGATTGTGGAAGCGAAGACGCTACCACTAGACCACCGCTGTAAGTGTTAAAGTATATAATTGTGTAATTTGATGACGAAAATAATCTTGTGTCTATGACACAATTATACTTGCATTGCAGATTGCTACTGTGTGAAGCCACTTTGTTAATTATACTAGCATCATAAGCATTGGCTGTTGGACGAAAGACATCTGACCATTTATATTCTATATACTATCAGACTTCTATACTGTTTCCTGTTTAAATTTCCTGAGGTCCCAGGAACATCAGCAGTCGTAATTGCAGATTATTTTGTTTTACTTAGCCTATAGTAAAGAAAAGTTTTACTTGAAATGTTTAATTATTTGTTTCGAAAACGAATTCCCGTTTCATATCGGTTTTTACTGTTGAGTTTTTATTTACATGTTTTAATATTATGCGTTGCTATTGGAAAACGTGCCTTCGGTATACTCTTGCTTTCTTGGGCACGGTTGTCGCAGGGGGCGAAAGTGGAAAGATGGATCGGCCAGGGGTCGGTCGGTCGCCGGGAGAGACCTCTCCCGAACTCCCGTCGATGCGTTTCTCTCCTCCTCAGAGGAAAAATGCCTAGTCCTATTCATTCTGGATGCACTAGGTTTCTGTTCTATCAAATTATTGTTTATATATTTTTACGCTTAAACCTTAATAAAAATCACCGGAAACAATTAAATTTTGTATATATTTTACAGGACCTCAAGAATATCCCATTTTTCCTGCTGTTGTCAAAAATTGAGAAGACTGATAATAATATCACTCTAACATTTTCAAGAGGGCGTTGACATTCATAATGGATGTTTGGAATAAAACATTTTAAAGTACCTCCAAACCATTAGTTTCCTTAATAAGAATCTATCAGATTTAAGACATCTTCTTTTTACTACAGTCATTTAACATTTGGCATATTAATGAATCATGATTTGGCAATTGAGTGCTCGTCCTATCACTACTACAGCTGAAACGGAGGAGGGGTTGAAACAGCGTATGTGAGACACCGGGAACGTCTTACCAACCATGTCTTGTCGTAGCGTCTATTCATGAATTGTATTATATTTATTTTTTATGGGTTTTCTTTAAAATATTAATTTTCTAGATTACTTTTGATTAGAATATTTTGCTATAAAATTGAGTTCTGGAACTCGTATATTTTACTTGGAAAAGAAACACGATAACCGAATTAATTGTTACCTTAAGCAACAATGAAAACTTAATTATAAACGTATATTTAGCGTTTACAGATTTCGTTGTAAGCTATGTTATACCGCAAGTTTAATATGTTCTGAGCGAATATTAAAATAATATAATATCTTTGAATTGAAGTTTATAAGGATGTTAATTGATAATAGTGCTGAAGGAACACAGGAATATGAGGACCACAACTATTGCCAAAATGAAAGTTAAATATTTCCTGTCATAAACGTCGAATTACATTATACTCTCAAAGTTATTGTAAATTGTGATGCATATGTTTCTTAAAAATTGGTGAGAGAGAATCACTGATATTTCGACATTTTGACATTTCTAACAAAAAATTTTACGCTGAGCATTTTAGTTTTCTTTTCTGTCTTTGTAACAATATGAACGAAAGAATATTATATTTATAGAAGTTATAACAAACACTTAAACAAAGGGTTTTAATTATTTGAATGATGAGCACTGCGTCTTTAGAGGGATAATTATAACGTGCATATTAATTCAAAAATTAATACCGTAGTACGAATACTTAATAATGTTTCTGAAATAACAAATTAGTTAAATAAGCAGATCGAATTAGTCTTACTCAGGTTCATAACCGGTTAATCAGTACTGTTTGCATTGAAAATTCAATTTTACAATATTATTAGTTTGTTCCTAAATTATTTTGTGAAGGAAGAAAAGTTTTTCTTACGACAAAGAGAACTATGGAAACGTATAAATTTAATTGAATGTGTTGATTCATCATTAACACTATTATATTAACACTATTAGTTTGCCAAATAAAGTATTTCTTCAGAGAAAATTGGGCTGAGACTTAGAACCTACTATGTCAAATATGTCGTCCTTGAAAAATTCAATTGTTTTCGAACAGAAAGTCAATATATAACACACAATTACGGAGTTAAGAGTAGATCACACTCTCCAAATGCCGTATTTCGCGCGTTTTGACCAACAGTTCTCCATCTATTCGCTAGGTATCACTCGGAGCAGGGACGTTGTCATTCTAATTGCATTCTGCTCAGATACACGTGGTGCACCAATCGCTTTTCGGGCTCTGTTTACGAAAACGCACGAGAGAAATAAATATTTATCTTAAACAAAAATACTTGTATATTAATATTATTTACAAAGAAATTAATATTTCATATAATATTTAAAATTTAGTTAAATAGTTAAAACGACCCACCGTTGTTCATATTTTCGGGTGCATGTATTTTTCATGTGTATACAGTACAATGGGGATCGTTTTCTTTCATAGGCGTCGTCTTAAATATTACAGTTTTAAGATTTTTTCTAAGATGTTGTTAGGCAAAAGAGCAGACTTCGATCTGAGTCTCACCACAAATAAAGGCATTTTTATTTATTTACTTATTTATTTATAATTATATTTGCTAAAATAAAATTCTATTTATTAAGAAAAAAATATTCTGAAATATTTTAGAAGTATTTTGTATTCCTTCTTTCATTGAGTAAGATGACAAGCATAAGCAGTCATTTAGAAATTTAAGTATTGTGGAATAATTGTTGTAGATTTCTAAAACATCTCAATCAGCAGTTAACGCAAAATGGAATACCGAGCAACAGTCGCGTAAGTTATAGCACCGAGCAAAGATTCATGTTGATCTATTTCGCATTAACATGGTAACATCAATTTGAATATACTTAAAAACTCATAGAAAAGTAATCATTTCTTATTTAATCTCATTGTTCTATTTTCCATATAATAAAGTAAAAAGAAGTTCAATAAAATACAAATTAGCTGAAATTCATTCGTAAGCAATACTAGATGAATACTTTCTCCAGAGTATAAATTAGAAATTGAATCCAATAAAAAGGATGTCATTTAGCAGAAAACAGTAGTTTACATTTAATGTGTAGATCCAGGGAGAAAATAATATGAACATATTGTGAAATAAATTGATCGTAATAAATAAACAATTAAGTCCTCAATAATGAAAAACATCTGTTAATAGTAGAAAAATTTTCAAAAAGCGTTATCTGTATTGTTTCTTTATTTTTCACTCACAGAAAAGTTGAATAAAATAAGTAAATAATATGAGAGAATAACTTCCTACTAGAATCTTTTAATACAATTTTAATATTTCGTCCCGGCTATTTTATTTAAAACTCAAACACTTTGATGTATGTAGTTTTAATACGCAGACTTTACACTTCGATGCATGTAGTTTTACACAATAGTAAACTGCATATAAATCGAACCGTCCATCGATGATGTCATTGCATGACATAAGTGGATTAAAAATTATGTATCTACGTTATCATTTATCCACATTATTTATAATTTTATTTGAAATCTCGATTACTTAAGAAGGCAGGATTGTTCAGGTGAGGGTGGACAAATGGAACCAGACACCAGTAGATTTTTTCTTCTAAAAGGAAAAGAATCATAAATCCCATTATGTACGTACAAAACGATGCGTAGGGCATAATTGTAGATAAACTTTATATATTTTAACTGTTTATATACTCATCATACATACACATTAATCTCTTCCACAACTCCCTTCAAGTGCGCTCCTGAATTAAAGTACATAATGAACAATTCATTCACGAGTTCACATTGAATTGTAAATCTCAGAAGAAATTCAGGCTGATCAACTTATTTAATACATCTAGGACGTGTTTGTTAAACACTTTGAAACTAACACTTCGAGGGCATTTAAATAACTTTAATTATTTTCCTTGATCTTCACCAAGATTAAAATTTATTTGAAAAATATAAGACAAATTTAAATATGAAGGACGACTTAACGTGAATATTCTTCAGTGAAACCATAATTACGACAAGAACATATCTTATTATTTATATAAAAACGTGTGTCGTGTTTTTACTTACATAAATTAGAAAGACGTAAGTGTATCACCCCTTGACGTTGTTTTCTGGTGTTACAGTCGTCAGTCGTGCATAACGACGCTTCGAGTGATTACACACTTCCATATTAACCTGAAATCGCAGTGAACATGAGTATGTGTCACTGCCGCAGATTTAAAGGAGAAAACACAGAGAGAAGCGTGGAGATTTAGACGGCAGAGGACTCTGTTCTAATATTGCCACTAACTTGAGAAACTAATGCTATTGTTACGACTGCTGTGACATGTAAATCCTTATTTAAGCGAGCAGCATTAATTATGGTGATGAAACTATTGAAAAATATCGTTAAGAGTTATTTATATATGTTATTAGTTTTATGACTGTCATTGTTAAATATAGTTGTATTTTCTGTGATTGTTGTAGTTGACTATGGAACAAATAACTAGAGAATGAAGAAAATAATCGATCTTGTTTTCCTATTTTAATCATTAAATTGATAGCAGGGACAATTTTCTTTAATTCATTTAAATTAATTATTTTATTGTTTTGAAAATGTTCACACTGACTGAAATCATTCGCTTACCATCATTGTTAATGAAAATAAATAGGTAACTTCCTAATTTTCATGAAGGAACCTGACCGAATATAAAAATAGGTTGTAAATAACTTTGCATGCAGACTCTTTGGTTCGTCATTATCTATTATCACCTGTCCTCAAGATAACTCTGTTTTTTGTATTTGCTTTCACATCTGAAACTAATTATTTTGGAATTATTTCGTCATTGTTTTTGTGACGAAGTCACTATAACTCACAAAATTTAAATTAAAAGAACATTTTAAATTAGATTTCGTTCCATAAAATTACGAATTTACATTACATGACCCTTGATAGTAGATATTTCTCTAGTTTACTGAGAACCGTGTGTGAACAATTACGGACGGAGACAGCTGTCGTTGGGCCGTAGGCCTAACTGTATTCCGGGAGTCCTGGTCACATCGACCGGGATGATAGCTCCCGTTGCAGCGGACAGAATGCCGACGGCTGAAATCTCTTGGTGTTGCTTTTTGGTCTTGCTCGACACACGCTTGAGATATTGAGGGTTGAGGAGACGCGGTTAATATAATGCATTTTGAAAAAATATAAATTTAAAATCGGTTTACTTTCCTTGTATATCAAAAGAATCAAAGAGATGAAGACAAACGAGATATTTTAAGTGTCTTGGATTGGCACTGATCAGTCAGAGACATATTTGATTTGCACGGAACGATACATTTTTAAACCAAACGAATCATTCAATTCCATATTTAAAACTATTGAACCAGAAAATTTATTCTAAAAAAAAATTCATGAATGTTAGATGTCCTTGACAGCAATAATTCAATACATAATTCTTATTTTTTATTTCAATCAAACCTTCCAATTGCTTCCTCGTATTTTTTAAATACCTATTGTTCCTTCAATTTTGCAATCATAAATAAAGCAAGAGGTATTAGAGATTGAAGTAGTGAAATTTTGTACTGAAACACGGTAAATTAGGACTAATATTTTAATTTCAGCAACAAAATCATGTTGACATCTTACTAGGAGAAATTCAGAATGTAAATATATCGATTATATTTTTATATTTAAAAAAAATGAATTTCATGTTAATACATAATTATATTTTTCAGTTTAAAAGATAAAATTCTATGAACGATAAATGTTCACCATGAATTTCAAAATGATTTGTAAATAAATTCCCTGTGTCTTTTGGATATATTATATTTACAAAACCTTTTTTACCTCTACCCGGATACGAACGACCTTGCATGCAGCCAATGCTGTTCCCACTATAATATGTAAATACATGGTGCGTTGCATCGTGAAACCTTGAAATTCATGAACTGCTTGAACATGTTGCGCTTCTCATTGTATTGTGTCCAGCTGGTGGCGTCTTCACGTGGCTACGAATCCTATGAAGTCATTCACAAATAATTAGAACATGATGAACAACTCTCTTTGCCACTCATTATGCAATTCATCAACGTTCCAGTTATTGCTGAATCTTACTCACAAAATTAGTTACTAGCCTTACATATGAACGTATCATTCATTAGGAAGTGTACAACTCATTACGCGGTGTTCAATACTGTAAATTAAGAAACTGAAGTGTTCTTATATTGAGGTATAACTTAGTTTTTGACAATTTCTCTGGAAGTAAAGTAAATTTGAGTATATGCTTGTAAGGGAATAAATAATTTATTGCCAAAAAGACGTACCTAAAACCTTTCACAATATCCAAAAAATATCCATAAAATATACAAAAAATATCCATGAAATATCCAAAATATTATATTACGTTATGTATATTACAATTATACATTCCCATAAAGCATTCCTATCAAATCTATGTTTCAAATACTACGACATAATACCAGTACATGCAATTGAAACCGTATCATTCTACAAATATTCGGATTATTGTTCAATATCCATATAATATCTGCATATTCCAATTTTTTTTTGTATTTTTTAATGATACGGTCACGACAGCTTTTCATGATGTTGTGTTGAGTATTTGGAACACAGGCTAGATTGGGATAGTTTCTTGAACACATTAGGAAAAATATATGATTTTTTTAAGTTAAGGCAAGTTTTGGAAATGCAGGGGAAAAACAATGAGGTCTAAACATTAAATGAAATAATATAAACGTCATTCGTACGTTTAGTACATACGCAATAGCAGGAAACAAAATTTAAGTAAAGTGTAAGGTGCACGTGAAGTGTCTCTCATGTCTCTAATGAAATAGAATATTAGTCAAAAAAGTTTGTCCTTGTGTTGCCAACAAAGCAGAGTTCATAGAAGTAGAGGAGCATCTTTCCAAACGAATTTTGTTCTTACTAAATAAGCTCTTCTTCTGTGAATTCTACATCGCTGGGAACACAAGGACATATTTTATATGAATTCTTTTTTTCATTATTATAGTGATGAGCGAAGTATTTTTCAACGTTTTTTACGTTAATGTATTAATATAGCGAATGTGTGTCATAATGTTTAAGGTGGGTTATTTGGTTACCCTCCGTGTATGAATGCTCCGGAAGAAATGATATAACCGTCAACAAATTATAATACGAATTTAGATGTGTAATGTAATAAAAAAAGAAAATAGTAATTTTTATCAAATTTTCATGTTTGGAGATGTTGATAACATGGGGGCAATATTCCGACGGCTAGCAGAGTACACTTGTTCCCCTTTCGTTTTTCGTTGAGCACATGAAATAGGTGGCAGTGTGTTGTCCTCATGCCAATTGCAATAAATAGTTTCAATTCATTGTTTTCGATTCATTTCGAGTAAATCGTTCGACATTTTAATTTCTCATCTAGGTAAATTTCCCAAAGAACCAAGAGTTTTTTTAAAAAATCCGTTGTAATAATGCATTGTTCATAAAGGACTTTTAATTTGCTACATATCTAGAATTTGTATCCCAATATATTCTTATTCCGTGGTACAGAAAGGGGGAGTACTCCAAAGTAGTATCACTTTATAAGTGTGTGTACTATTACAGTCATATTATCATATTGTATTTTATTGTTTAAAATTATAATTTTTCATTGATATTAAATATATGTTACAGGGTTTATTCCTGATTATGATAGAGTTATTTCATGTCAAAACGGCAAAATTAGCCCTAAAGCTGTAGGCCACTTTTTTAAGATTTTTTTTGAAATATTGTGGCAACATAGGTATGGTGGTGACAACATATGTTGTGAAAACATAGCTTAGGAAAAAACTGCAAAATATTTTGTATCAAATAGCAATAATTTTAAAACAGAACTACGGTTAACGTGAAATAAATTTGATTGTTTGCACATGTAATTTAGTCACAAAGTATTACCTAAAATAGCATAGCTCTATAAGCGTAAGAGGTAAGCTTTTAAAACTAAGATCACATACACTTTATATACTGATCTACCTTTGGAATACATAACACTGATTATTCATCTTTATTTTCACATTTTAAATTAATGTAAGGAACTAAATTTTTACTTTTAAAATTTGAAGAAACAAAATTGAATAACATTTGTCGGTACTTTTGCTACTTGTTAAAAGTTTTGTTTTCTTTTTCTCATGCGATATTGATCATGAACTTAAATCCTTTGTTTTATCAGTTTAATTGTTTTTAAAACATCTTTATTGTAGTGTTGCAAAATAATGCTAAAAAACGATTAAACTACTAGTTAATCATCACTTTACATACTTTGCTTTGAAATTCTTTGTCACATTCTCTGTTCTTTTACTGAGGTTATACTGACGTCCATTTGGTGTTTTGGGAGGGTTTATTATTGGGATTACGTCCTCTGTTTTGATCCAACAAGTATCTTGTGTTTGAGGCTAGTGAAAAGAGTAGGTCCTGCAGAGTGCATAAACTTTACTACGAAACCACTATTTTCCATTATAGGTAATAGTACACTGAAATTAGCAAAATAGGTGAAAAAATTCATAATGTCCAGAAACTTGGTAATTAAATGTAGAATGTAGATTTGTTCTCGATTACTAACTCTTCCAGAAATTTCTTGGAGCCACGTACCCCTAAAAGTCACCCCTAAAGTGCACGTTCGCTGTTTTTCCGTTCTGTCGTAAAAAGTCAGGTTTTCGAGAAAGATTACTATATTAAAAAGTATTCCTCATTACATTTCCAACAAAAAAGAGTAGAACCATTTTTGGAATAGGTGCGTGGTTGTCGTAATATAAGCTATCCAATCAAGGGTTAGTTTTCAAAAACACAATTTATTCCTCATTTTTCTATAAAGAAATGATGCGTTTTGCATGTTAAGATCTGAAAGGAACTATGTATTCGAATGTAGTTATATAAACAATGTAGTTGTTTGATTTTAGTCTGTATCTTGGTATACATTCTGCAGTGTTATTAGAGACACACTGTCGAAGAAGAACCACATACATCACATAGGGATCACAAGGTTGCAAGAGACACCGTTGAGTGAGGAGACAATGTCCCTTGCGCAGGCAGGTCAGTTAAACCTTCTCGCGCCTGGTTGGTCTACAGGACTTGATAAGTCGTGCCTTATTCCCTTCAACAGCCAATCACTCATTGTACCATTCTCTTAGTACCCTTGTCCTGAAGAAATTTAGGATTTCTCCTTTTGGAATCCTAGAGAAATCGACACGAGTCTTGCGGCATGCTGCCTCCGCGGAAACGTCCACTTCTCCGTTTCCAACGATGTCCACGTGTCCTACGACCCAGCAAAACATTATGTACTTCTCCTTCGAGCTAAAGGTGGGAAAATATCCAGGATATTCTAGATGTCTTGTACTGACTGTGTGAAGAAAGGTACCAGAAAAAATTGTTTCGACCCAGAAACTCTGAAAATATACAATGGTTTTGAGTGATTTTCCCTTGAGCATGGGATTTCCTTGCAGTTTGTGAAACTTTCTTGTACCTCTATTTCAATTTTCAAAACTTGTGCCTGACTGACAGACAAAAACTTTATACCCGGAATATTTTCTTCGGCAAAGTTGAACCGTTAGAATTTGATTGTCAACTGGCGTTCGGAAACTTACTTTTGGCTGCAAGACACTTATTTGTGCCTTCTACACATGAACTTTTTCATGGATGATGTCAAATAAATGCCACTCTACTTCAATCCCAAAAACTTGTGTTGTGATCGACGAGATTCCCAATTTTTTCTGCTTTTTTATGGTGAAGAAGATCCATCACTGTAGTACTATTTTTATTTCAAACTGTTACCTTTCATTTTAATGTAATTCGTAAGCGTCTTTTGAAACACTTAAATTCACTTTTGGTGTATGTTATGCAGCTATATGTGTTAACTAACTGCATACCAAATTTCATCACAGCAGAACTATTAGAAGTGCAAATATATTAATTTTCCTTAATATGTTGTACACATATTTCTTGACACGCACCTTCGAAATGAAAATTTGAATCCTGCATTATTGGAAAACTATTGTTATCTGAAGGAAAATATTTTGCATAGTAACTTAAGATACTTTTATCTACATATAGATCAAATTTCAGTAAAATATGAGACAGCTGCCGCCACCCATTTGCTGTTTTGACATGGTATGACTCAATATAAATGTTATATCTTTAAGGTTGTTCAAGTAACCGACATGCAACTTTATCTCAGAAATTGTCCATAAAACTACTTTATTCATGTCGGATCTAACACATTTCATCAATTTGCAGTTTGTACATGATATTTAAAAGTGAATAAAAAGTATTCACACATTACACCACTATAGTTACTCACACAAACAGAAGGAAAAACTAAAAATAAATTTTATATACTTCATCGAGCTATTGAAATGCGTATTTGCCTCAAACACTATTCAACGAGCAGAGGATCGAATCTGGGACTCCGATCACAGGAGCGTTGACTACTCCACCACCCGTTCGCCTTCCACAACCGCACTCCATTTCCACCCAGAGCAAACCTCGGAAGAGCTAAGACACATCCTCATGCAGGAGATTAATAAACCCAGGCGGCTGTGTGCACTTAAGTTCCGGTTTCACAAGTATTTACTCAAATTTTACTTTAAAATTTTGATCGAAGGACACGATTCACTCGTAGGATGTGAATTAAGTTGTTCAGAATAAAAACAATAATTTTATAATTATTTTAAAAAAGTTATGACTCTTTTAAAAATGAAATTAGTGTAAGATTAGTTTCATTGAGGGGAAGAGTGTACTTTCCGATTTCCACTTTATAGAACTTATCTTTTTTTGTGTGTGTTGGGGTTATAATCGAAGATACACAAATGACTAGTCAATAACGGGTGGAAAATCTCTTTATATACTTCATACTAGGACAGTATATGTACACGTTGAATTTGAAAACAAGTGCTCTAAGTTCTTACCAGCCAGTTATGCACGCTTCATAACAGTTATAATACGCATCGATTGTCGAATCCTTTTAAAAATACTCGATATTTCGGGGAAGTTTGCAGCGGCGACTGAGATTCTTACGACCAAGTCGGTGTCAAGAGTCTACGGGCATCTAACAAAGTTCAGTTTCAGATTCCCGACAAGAAGAAAATAAAACGTAATAACTAAATAAAGAGTTTTTCCAATCATTATCGGTTTGTCAGTTGTTTATTGCGTATTTTAATTTTGTTTGTTTCATTTTCCTTATAACTTTCTGCAATAGGTTGAATTTTCTAAATTAATTACAAATGTTTCAATTCAGATTTCAGATACGTACGTATCTCATTATTTGGTTATTAATTTATTTTGTAATTTCAAAATACATGATTAGCATTTTAATTCTACTTACATAATATATTTTAATTGTTTAAGTGATGATATAGATGCCACCAACTAGAGATTAGTTTACTATTATGAAAGCGCAAATTACTATCGAATAACCAAACAGCACTATTCTTCCCTTCTGGAATGACAAATCTGGCGTTCTAAATTCACTAATTTGTAAATTTGCTACTCTATTAACGTTTCTCAGAGTGTTAAATGGGCATTTCGTTTAAATATGGTAGTTGGAGTACGATCGGGATAAGAAATGCAATATGAAAAGAAACCAGGATTAACAATTTAGCTAAGAGTGCATACGATTAAAAATATATCTTAATTCAATAGCTTTTGAAATATCTTTTCTGGGATGCATTATTAACCCTGTACTTTTCTGTCAAAATCAGCTAATACCAATTATTTATAAATGACCAAGAAACGACACTGCACTTTTATGACAGTTATTTTGTTAAGAAAATATCGAAACTCTTACAACAATTTTATAAATACATATTTAAAAAGTTGTAGAAGAGAAAACTTGTGGTTCAAAACCATTACATATACGTACTCATGTATGTTTTTCGTCTTCTCTAAAATGTGAAAAACTCAAAAATGTGACGAGTGATAATTTTTCACACTTTTACAAGCTTTTCAATGTATCTTATTCAAGAAAGTCTCTATAAGATTCAGGAAACGAAAAAATGTTAGTGCACAACATTTTGTAAATCTGTCTCTGCTGTTTAGAAATGGATGAATATAAGATACTTAAATAACGTATTTACGTGGAATACTAAGTGCAAAAAGTATAATAAATAACTGAAGACTGTATCAAAGTTAATGAAAACACAAAAATTACAGATACTGTACAGCTAATATGAGAGTTGTATCAAGAATGAATAACATTAACCAGTTTGTTTTCTTGTTCAAGTGATGCAAAAAACTAGAGAAACTTCCGTATTGAAAATTCATTCGGCTAATAGTGAAGAAAGGCGATTTAATTCTCCTCTTTTGTTCTGAATGCAACTTGTTGATATTTTAAAAGTAAAGAATATTCGATTGTTGGGATAATGTACTCGACCACCCTTTACTTTTCAATTATTAACAAGTTGCATTCAGAACAAGACATGTATGACAGTTGAGATTATAATGTTCAGACCAACAACCATCACTCGAAACTCCAACTTTTATATATCTTACGAAAAAATATCTATACTTTAGACCAATGATCTGTGAGCTTCTCAGCGATAATTATTCTGATACAAGGAAGCACTGGAACTGAGATCAACTTCCAAAGTAGAGTCAAATCAGTAATGAAAAAGCTTTCTTTTCCAAAGAGTGTATGAACGAAGCTCTATTCTTTGGGCACAAAGGACTCAGCACATTCATAACAGACACAACAACTTAGAATTCCTGAATGTAAAGACAATTGATTCCAAAAGAGTTTAGTGGAATATGAAAGTTCCAAAAGTGTTTGAAGAAAATCTTTTATCATTATCATATCAACGGATATGTCTAATATCACGATCTAAAATGTTCACTATTGCAGTACTTTCTATAAACTACACTTATAAGGAAAAGTAATACAAATGTTTTTTGCCTCTCGCTAGTTTAAATTATCCTTGACTTCACTGAGAATTTTAATTTAAAAGAATTTTTAAAGAACTTCATTTCTCATAATTTTGAGATCTCTTTCACATAAATATCGTAAAACTTGTTTCTATATTCGTTCCATACAGGCACGTTTAAATGATGCAATTTTCTATTTAATTTAATTTCCGGTTCATCCACCTCCTTTAATTTAATACACATATACTTGTTTTAACCTTTTAGAACGCTACACTATGCAGTTCTCAAATATTATAATGAATTCAATTCCTCGCCAACCTAAGAATAAATATCGTAAACCTTTCGTATCGAAAATTGTTCACACCTTCTGGTACATCTACATTGATGAGTAGTTGTCCAGGATTCTTAAACTGTTAATACCATAGATGTAACATATTAATTACTTTTTAGTTGTTGTTTTTTAACATTGGAGTCTTCTGTGATAAATTTCCCAAATTGATCTTTACAGGAAGTGCTTTCAAGTACCTTATAAAGTTTATGTTGAAGAAACGAAAATTCAAGAACACATGCATCAAAGAGCCCACGATATATATTATAGCCCATATTATTACGAAATATGAATGAAATATACACATCGATTCAATCAGAATCGCTGCACGGAGACAGAGACAGACGGACGGACATTGTTTTCAAAACTCATTTTCGGCATTAGGAAGTTCCAAAACCGACCTTTCCGTCAAAATCTTGCGATCAAAAATTTTCACATTCACAAGCCTTTTTATTTAGTGACGCAGTAAAAGAAGTATGTGTACGACAAAGTACAATCACGTACACCGATAAGTATGTCTCAAAACATAGTGACCTACATAAAAAATAAACTTCCCCATTCATTTTGAACTGTCACATAAAAAAAATTTTCATCTTTTTGCATCCAGGCAATTTCTAGGCATTATACACAAAACAATTCAAGTTTTTTCTCTTTTGTTTTCATGAGACTCAGTTCTTCGGTGATTTTCTTTAGTCATGGCTATGTTTATGTAGCACTTTGAAGTCAGTAAGAATGTCTTCATACTTGTAATTTGGTGAGATTTCTAGTACTTTTGAACAAATGCGGATTCATATTAGGCATTTTTTATTATCGATATTTTTCAACCTTTAATTTCAACAGAGGTCACTCAGTGTTTATTCGTAATTCTATGCGGAGAAACATTGGTGGTTTTTTGACAAAAGGGGTTTTTAAATGGAAGGATTAAATACGAGGTAACGCCTTTGAGTACTATCATGTTTTAATTTTCGGTTATATTTGTCACTTTGTTGAGCAACCTTTCTACTGGAGTTTTGCATTCTAACACCAAGTGGCGCAACCCCGAAAGGATTATCGAGTTCATGAGAGGGGAAGTGGCAGATGAAAGAATATTACCAACACCCTGAAATGAATGGTACCGGGAAATCATAGATCAAAGTAAAAAATATAATCAGGGAAGAAATTGCCTAAATTATGAAAATTCTAATTGTGATTCTTTTTAAGAATTTTGTTAATTTTATTAGAAACGTTACTTCTTGCTTCTTTGTATATTTATTTCAAGGGCAGCGTGCATTAATTTACCGCTTTGTGGTAAACAATATTACATTGTCAAATAGTTACATTTCCATCCATCCCAATCACGTTTTCACCAATACTAAACGTAATATCAACTCCAGCAATATATTTATACATTCCAACATTCTTAAGCACGGTACAATTTTTTATAGTTTTATGTACACCACACCTAATACACGGTCAAGAAATTTCGCCAGTACCCTTTGTAAGTGTTGTTTTAACACTCTCAGGACGTGTAGGATTGTTTTCTTTCTGAACCACGACTACATGTTTCGTATGTTGTGTTCGACAGGTTCCAACTTGTGAGGAGAATTCGCACATCTTCCACTCTTTTCGAATTTGGTTACAAGTGGCCAATATCGGTCGTGACTTCTTCCCACCTAGAGGGTTCCTTCTCGATGCCAAGGTTTTTCACAATTGTGTTGTGGAAGGCAGGTATCTTTTCAGTGATTTTCCATTCTTTAGGAATCTTGAAGCAATCATTTATCGATAAGCGAAAGATTTATTTATTTATTTATTAATAATTTACTTTGTGTCCCCGTCTCAAAGTCAATACAGGGTTTGTATACACTACATACATTTCTTAGTCTCTTATATGTACATACAAACATAATTCTTCTTTTGTAATCTGTCGATCACGAACAAATTATCTTCAAAAATTTCTTAATACCTCACGCAAATACATAATTATATCGCAAAAATTAGCATAAGTGAATGATATAAACTTATTTAATAATATCACTTGTTAATAAAACCTTTTTGTATTGCCATGCTCGCTTTTTGGGGTTTTCAACGATTGGGATAGCCTTTCCAAAGAATTGGTAATAGATATTTTCCATCAGAAGGTACAGCTGGCCCTACTAGTAGTGCCGTCTTGCGGCGGTGCTAGAGCTGAGCGCTGCGCTGAGCTTCAGGGTCCTTGAGTCAGCCAGCGTGTGTGGGTGGGCTTCGCGGGGGACTCCAAGGGGAGTTCGCATTGTTCCCCGTCGTCCGCGGGGCGTTGGCTGCTTGAGAAGAGAGGGGAAAAGGAGAGGAGAGGGTGGGGGAAAGGGGCTTTCGGAGTAACGGTGCTGTTCCCGGGCGTCTAGGGGGTCTACTACCTCCTCTCCACCCGCCACCACCAACCACTTCGCTTAGGGGGCGTCAGGTCCCTAGGCCCTAGCCGAACTTGGCCCTTGCAGGTCGAGTTTAGGCCTACGGCGCTGTTGGAAACGTCCTTCAGCCGTTCGGCTTCTTAGTTCGATTGATGTTTCGAGGGAGAATTGTTGTTCCGCACTTGGGGTCGCACATTCGTTTTATTAAGTGTAAGAAAATGCGTGAAGAACTCTCGTTCAAGCCGTTGTTTGGGGCCGGGGGGGATCTGAAGAAGTACCCAAGTTGTCTGTCTGTTTACTAGCTCCTAAATCTGGAATCAGATTTTCGGAGTAGTTATAAAAAATAAGTAATGCTAATATTTCAGAAAGATAGGTTGTCGGAGTAGTGGCATAGAATGCTCTGCGGGTTTAGACTCTGGACCGTTGCGTGTCACACTACCTGCACGTTTTGACATCCTGTGTTTATTTCTCCCCTTTTTGTGAAGGGGTTCTCACGAATCCTGTTTATTCAGTTGGAGAGGTCCCCGCGAGAAATGTCAAATATTCAATTCCTTGAATTAAATATTTTGTGAGTATTAGCAATATACCTTGTGATCTACCTACACAGATAGAAATATACATAACCATATCAATCTCGTTGATTATCCCTATCTTGGTAACGACTCATAACAGATGCTTACAAGTATCCTTACGCCATCAGGAAATGTATTTATTGAGTGCGACTTAAATTTTCAATATAATTTAGAATAATGTTTAGACAGTTAAGTGCAAATCTCATCCAAGTACGATTACCATAAGTAACCCATTTAAACGAGATATAAAATATATTATGTGAATGTGTTCTTTTTTATACGTGACATTGACAATATGCTGCATTATTTCGCAAAAGGGAAAACTAAACTGACATGAGAGGAGTTGCAATTCTGGGGAGAATATTTTAGAAAAGTCCCTAATAAAGAGAAATCTGAAGATTGATTGTACATCTACGTAAAATAAGTAAACAGTTGAGAATATTGTATGCATATGTTGTGAATCTGGAAAATTTATAACATGAGGTCGTCACTGGAAATAACCAAATAAATTGGAAGAATTTCGGATCAAAAGTAGGGTTCTAATAGGAACTATTACTATTGATATTTAATTTTCTATGAATATTTGTTATTAAATTATTATCGGTAGTTGTCAATATTAGAGTAACTAAATAAATTTTAGTTTCGTTTGCGACATATACAAACTTGTAAATTATTTGAATATTCTCTTATTCATTTATTTATTAATGACTACTTTATGAGATAGTAAGTGTAATAAGTCTATTAAATGTGAATGTTAAAAAAATATTGAAATATTTTCGTACTTTCATTTACTACATAAGCCTACTAGTTGTAAAGAGATGAAAGAATTGGAAGAAGGGGAAGGTTGAAATCGTTTCGACGATCCTGAACATGATCACATATGCGAGTTAAACACCCAAAACTAACACTTTATGGATCACTCCTCTGTGGTTACACGATTTCATTGGTGAACAATCAGACGTCAATAAATTGTTCTAATGTTCGAGTTTTGAGGAAGGAAAGGAAATATTTTTCTTTTTGAACAAGATTATAAGACATTTCGTCAGCAGTTTTGCATGTTAAACTTTTAATTAGACCTTAATGATATTTATGCTTTCTTCCAAACTTCGTTTTGAATGCAACCCAACACAATTATGAAATGGGATCACGGGTTACTTGGCTTGAAACAATGGTAACTAGAATTTCCCTTCTTTCTTCTCGATTTTATGGTGAGCATAGCAAGACCCCATTGCGTTTCTTTGACTCATCTGTAACGCTACTTTATTCATTATCATCTGGCTCTCTTATCAAAGAGGCTAAATGCTGGCTTGGAATAGGAAAACATTTCCACTAATAGGGGCAAAATATCTGATTCGTTGTCAGTATTCAGAAAGATAGCTCTGTAATATTTGTTCACTGTAGCTATAAATGTTTTCATAATTTTAAATAATGGCAAAAGCGAAGAAGAGATGGCCCTTCTGTCATTTTCCTATTAATGTCATACAAGAGGACATTTTGAGATAATTCCAACAATGTATGTCAACAGAAGCGAGACACAGCTATACGAGCCAGACTTACTTGTAAAGTTGTAAAAGAATTGAATTATTATATTGAGAAAAAAGGAATACTTCAGTTAAATCATAAAATAATTGATGGCATAGGAATTTTCTCAAACGATTTTTTTCATTAGTAAGTATGTGTTGACAACGGTGATAATGGAAATTAAAAGTCAACTTTCTAAACTTTAAAGTTTTGAGCGATAAGATATATTGTAGAATACAATAATTCTGCTGAATTGTTATTAGACCTATATAATAAGAATTTTGCCCCCACAATCCAGTTCAGAATAATTTGTGCTAATTCAAGTTTAGAGAAATAATGAACCACCTCTTTGACATCTGAATCACTGATCTAGCATTATCGACCTACCTTCACTTGTTCATCTGATTCAACTCCGACTGGTTAAGGTCAGTCTCAGCTAATCTTTCTCAGAGAAGATGATAGCATTACGTAGGATATTGCTTATCATTCTTTTTTCTCGAGTGTATGGTCTTGTGGAAGTATGTATAGTCTCAACATAGTAATTACCACCAATGCAACTTCTTTTATTCCCCTCCCGCACCCAAAGATGATTCAGGCACGCACAGCGAGTGTTTGATTGAGTCTATCTGGTATCCCTCTAAGATATTTTCTGTTCATCACTTCAATCTTTTTTTATTGCTTCTGTACGTTTGTTTTTTTTCTTTTTTGCTGCGAAAATAGTTCAAAACGTGTATGCGAGATGGGACGAAGATAAACCCGCTTTCTTGTATGAAAGTAGGCTAAAAGTCGATCAGTGCCCATTCAACGCAGCACCGCTATGGGTGAGCGTCAGGTTAGCGAACATAAGCACGTTCATGTTTGAAAGGTGGTTCAGACTGGCAATAGGCCCAAGAGAACACTATAAGAAGTTATAATTGATTTCAGTGACGTTTCTAGGGCAATTGTTTCTGTGAAGGTGACAACTTGAGTCATAGATATTCCCAATCGTTGGAAAGCGTTTGTCACTGTTCTTAAGTCCTGTATTCTACGAAGGTTTCTTTTTTATCAGTTTATTTACTTTGTAACGAAGTGGTAGATGTGAAAGGAAGGGACTTGTTGTCAGAGAAAACCTCGGTTCTTTGTTATCTGTTCTTTTAATTTTGTGGTACATTTCCTCGAGTTCTGGTTGCGCTTCTCAATCAATGTGTTGTGAGCGTGGGAAATGGAGTGACCTGCTAGACCACATAGTCTATGAGCACAAGCTTACTTTCTGTCTTGTGAACAATATAAAACAATAATAATACATTAGTTAAACAAATTTCCCATATATTTTTATTACTAAAGTAAGTAAAAAAATAATTTTTTTCCCTTTAAATATTCTTCTATACAATCTATAATATAGTATATCAATATTTTCAGGAAAAATTATTTTCTATGTAAATAATTGATTGTTTTTCTCCAGTATTGACGTTAATTACTATTAGTAATTCAGTAGTCACTACATCACTTATTTAATAAAACAATTAATTTTATTATATTTCATTGGAAAGGAATATTTCTTTGCAATGTGCTTTACTATTTATACTTACTACATGCTATTAAATGATCTAATCTCTGAAGACTTTCAAACTCAAGATTTGATGATTTAGATTTGATAACACTCTTTTACTAATGTTTGCGGATCAAAAAGGAAACAAACAAGAAAAAAAATTAAAACAATTCTCCTTATGAAAATATGGTAAATGAACTTTCAATTCCCTCTCAGGACTGAGATAAAAATTGAACTCTCAAATATCATAAAGGAATTACTGTCTTTAATGATCATGTGATTGTTCGAATAATGATGTCGTTTCGCTCATTGGAATTTATGAGAGTTGACAGCTAAGTTTCTTTCTTTCATTCATTTGAAATACAGATGGGAGAGGAGGATGATATGAACTTCTGTTTGAGCTCAAAAGTTAAAATAAATAAAATCATACTTATTATGATCAAGAAAGGAGAGATGAAGCGTAGTATGAGGCTCTACACAGGTGCAGCAACCGTCATCACATAATTCTCGAACAATGCGATTTTACTCGTATACGATAGTTGCCTGGAAACCGAGACAGATATTCGTAAGTCGTTTATCGCTGAAGCAGTGTCGAACCATAAAAACGAACCACATTTTTCTTCTTTTCACATGTTCAGTTACCGTATTTTTCATATGCCTTCGCAGTCCTATTCTTGTGCATTCTCTAGAATTGTTTGCAGCAACAGATATATTCTGGGTGCCCTTACACCTTACAAGGGACCTCTGCTCATAATTTCTTTTCGTAACGTCTACCAATGCAGTACAGCGCGTTGAATGTACAGAAGCACAGACATTTTGACATGATTCTTCTAGAAAACGCATTTTGTGACAGAAAATCAAAAATCAGTATATTTACTTCACTTTCCAGCGAAAACGTCGTATAATGTATTGTGAATCTGGCGCGATATATGTTTCGCTGAATTCATCGTTCATCACCCAGTGATCTAACGATTTCACAATGTCTCGCTCAAGCAGAAATAGAACAAATTCCAGTCAATGGAACCAATATAGAGACGGGAGAATATTTGCATACAAAACTTGATAAGAATTATGACAGTATGTGATACCTTGAGCAGAATTATCGTTTTTTTTGTTTGTTGTTTTGCTTCGTAACACTCTTCCTTGGACCAGATGGACACCAATTGTACTTAGTATATACCCTAAAAAGACATCTTAAATACTCCGATGGTAATGTTATTTCTGTAAATTCAAAACAATAGTTAACATTGATATTTTATTTTGCACCTTGCGTACTCGCGGTTTCAATCAACACGGCCTGTTGCTCATGAGAAGGGAATGGTCACAGGTATGAGATTTAAGGTAGGTGACGCTACACAAGTCGCAACAAAAAGACCAACGCCACCGTATTTATTTAATAATTTTATGTGGGGCTTTAGGGCTCGTCAAACCCACCGTATTTAGGGATGCTTCTAAAAGTATGTATCAAATTATATCGATGTCCTTCTGACCCAAGGAAATGTATTCCCTCACTTATGTGGCTTACTAAAGAAATCAACTTTCTGTGTTTAAGTGCATTTGTCTACGTTAAAGTTACGTTTTCGTACTAATGTTTTTACAGCAAAGAATAAATTTAATTCAAAAGAAAGCTAACAGGAAAGGAAGCTAACTCTATTAATAAATTACGCTGTAAGAAACCTTTATAAAAATTGTAAAGTTGAGCATTTCTTGTAAATTCCTTAATGCAAGAGAAAATAATTGCTCTGTTATGAGAAATTTCATCAAATGAGCAAAGAAAAATAATGCGAAGTTTGTCCGTTCTTAATTAAACGTGCGAATGATTCTATTATATTTTTATCCCGTAAAAATATTTAGTGCAATTTTTGTAGATTGTTTGCTCAATATTCATCTTCAGAGCGTTAAATTAAAAGTTATTTCTGATTGTACACGACATTTGGTGATCGATGATACATTGTTTGTTCTATGTATTCGGATAATGTGTTATTACTTTGCTATTTATGATTGTGAAAAAGCACTTACTGTCGTTATAGTACTAATAATAATTTTAATTATATTACTGGTTCTAAAATTCTNTGAAAAAGCACTTACTGTCGTTATAGTACTAATAATAATTTTAATTATATTACTGGTTCTAAAATTCTGTAAATAAATGTATACTGTATTTTTTATATTTTTCTCCGCTGAGAAAGACCTATTATTTTTCGAAACTTTGGTATATGCGTAAGATTAATTTAATAACCTAAACTCCAAAACCTTATTTATCTCTGAAAGTTTTACCTTCAATATAACAACACACATCATGATGAGGGTCGTTATGATACATTTCATACTTAAATTTCCATGAAATATCAAAATTCTCCACGATCTTACAACTCACTTGTTCTCTTTTCCTGAACATCAACGATCTTGTTAGTGCGACCCATCTCCCAATAGGTATGTATGCAGGAACTACAGAATATTGGCCCGGTATGATAATTGTTCCTTCACTCTTAAAGAAAAATACATGTATTTTTGAAGTTTGTCGTATAAGGAGGATTGCATAGCACGAAACATGGGCATTTTCGTACTGAAAATAAGTGGAGGTTAATGAACAAAAGAATGTAATGGAGATATAAATGCTCAATAATACATTGAAAACTCTTGATTGGATTCTTAGCTACATTTGCAACTTTTATGGAAAAACCAAACATGTATAGATACTGTTCTATTTAATTCTTATCACACAGAAATATCATTGTTTGTTTTTTTAGATTTCAACTCAAAATAATTCGCAACAATCTCTATACAGGAATGATTCCTTAAAAAATGCCAGCTGCATCTTCTGAGACTGTAGCAGACAGGGTTGGCGCAGAGAAAGTGGCTTGGGTCAGTGACCAGCGGGAGACGGCAGGAGCGGCGCAGCGGTCGGTCCTCGTTCCTTTCTCCACACGAACCACCCCCATCGCCAATGGACACGCACTGCACTATGCGGAGGAGCGATCTGGAGCGGGTTTCGACGACCAACAAGAGTGCTGCTGATCCATGGGGATTAAGGTTCCTTTTCATCTCTTGTTTGCTGATTTATACTAAAACGTATGAGATAAATTAACTCGAATTATTAGATTCTTAGTTCCGATTCCATTAATATAATGTTTGAAATATTTATATTTTAGTTAATTTGAAATTTAATATCTCTATGCAATAAAGTTAAATAATTCCAAGTCTATAATTACTGTTATTTTCCCATTCCCTCTTTGGACCTTCCCGAACATTCGTGAACAAGTGTTTGAAGTGACAATTGTATCCTAAAGTGAACTGTTGATTCTGCAAAGTTTAATTTGGATAAAGAAGCGCATGAGTGAGTCACCGACATTGACGGCAACGTGTATTAACGAGTATTTGATTTCGAGAATCCATACTACAAGGATACTTTGGAAACTATAACATTTTGTCCCTTCATAAAGGAGAAATTTTCCTTGTAAATATGTTGTTTCGAAACCTGATTGACCAGTATGAATAGTATTGAACTCACAACTTCCGGGTACCAACTCGAGGAGGGAGCAGACGGTCCCAGGTTCGAGTCCCTGTCCGTCACAATTTTCTCCTGGTCGTAGACTAGTGTGAATAGTTGTTTATCATGTCACAAATTAACTGAAAGCAGGTACTATTAGTAACTGTTCGGACATCTTCCATCACATCGTCTTATTCCATAGACAGAAATGTCCAAATTAGCAATACTTGCTAAGCACTCTAATGAACCTGTCAAGAACAGGTTCAGTCTGCTGCCCTAGTCTGGGAATGTGCGTCATTGTCTTTGACGATGTCAGTTCCAGGTCGTAAGGTGTAAATTTTCTTATTTTAATTCAATCACCATAGTATATGCATTACATCATCTGCGATTTCTACCGGCTGACATCAGTAAAAGCATGCGTTAGGTAAAGGCAAAGAAGGAAAAATCCATTCCTTGCAGAACACGAGACTAGGGAAGTTCTGATCCACGAGACGTGTATCCACGGAGATGTGGGTAACTCCCATAATCTGCACGTGTGCGGTCAATAGGGAATATTCGTTCTTGGGGTAGTTTGTCTACTGACTTCTGATGACTGACAGCGGTTATCTTTCATTTTATCTAAATTCCTTTTTTGCTTTTGGACATATTCTCCTCTAATGAGGTGTTATTGCATCTTCTGTGAAATAATATTCTTATTAACGTATGAAAGAAAGGTGAAGTAAAAGATTTACTTCTTACCAAACGTTGTTGAATAGGACTTAGAGCATGACGTAGCTCCTTTCAATATTGTTTACATATTTTGACACACACACACTAACTATATATATATATNTTGCACATCTGTCTCTTATACACATCTAGATGTGTATAAGAGACAGATATATGTGTGTGTGTGTGTCTTTAGTACCAGATATTATCTCCAATGAACAAACATGATATTTTAATTCAATAACGTGGGTATAATCAAAACATAAACGCATGCATGATTTAATACATGATAATTACATCATATTCATACGTGCACTTGGTGAACTTGCGTGAACATATAAATGATTGTTTTCATCATTGTTTACACCAATTCTACCATATGTGCTAACAATGATTCACAGAAATCACGTCATGCAAACAAGTGTCGTAAATCCTGAGACGACTTTATTTCCTTAAGTACGGTTTTGTATTACATTTTTGGAAACTTTTCGAGGTAAGGGAGAGAAGTGTCCCTTCACATAAATGCCAAAACATTCGAGACAAAAATAAATAAGTGTTGAGTGTAAATTAATACGAAGAAATAGAAAGAAATTATAATTGTTGAGGATGGTAAGCCTTGGAACGCATATAGCGACCTTTGCCAGGTTTCACTACAGATCAGTTGTCACTGTTAACAGTGGACCGATGCTAGGCTTCGGATCGGGCAATTCTGCGCCCTCAGTGGAGTGAGGATACGGAGGTGAAATAACACTTTTTCTGCGCGCGAAATTTGAAGTGGCCGTGTAACACTGCAGATGCGGAGAGGAACTCTTATTACGGAAATCTTTAAAGATCATGCAACACTACTGTCTTCTGGTAATTGAAAACGTTAACAGATAATAAGAAATAGAAAAAAAGAAGCACATAAAGTCTCTCACATATTGCACGATACAGTATTGGCTTCCGCCCTCATCAGTCACGTAGAAAATGAACCTATTCTTCTCTCTTGGGTGACATTGTCAGACCGTTAGATGAAAGGAAAGGAAAGAAAAGTAGGAGGGAAATTTGAAATAAAATTAAAAAAAAATACTGTTGTCTATTTAAATCGGGATGTGCAGACTCCTAGGGACCATATGAAACCTAATTCACATTTTCTTACATCTGATTGGGAATGTTTGGTAGAGTTTCCAAACATAACTTTGAAATACATTCATTAATTTTTTTACTATGCAATTTAGCGTAGGATAGGACAGGAAGAGAAGATATGATATATTTATTTATTTATTTATTTTAGTGCACAATAACTTCACTTTCTATTCGGGCAACAAACAAATAACTTGGGAGAAGTGTTTAGTGATCATTCTCATCGCATTAAATGCACATTTTAGAAGAGTACATTGGAGAAAAGATGTCTGGTAATCATAAAAGAATTGTGTTACGTACATTGATTGGTACTCGTAAAATGCTACAATTATCATCGAGTCCATGGATCCATGAATATTCGCTCCGTTCTCTATAGTATTTACGTTCACTGCAACTACGTTAATATTTCTACAAAGAAAAAATGTAATACCAGCAATAAACATCTTGAAAATCACCATGCAACATATTGTTTCGCGTACTGGGTTCACAAGCATTGCTTATTCGACATGTAATGCGTACACAAAAGCGCGCCGTGCGCTGAGTATCCGCGATTGTTCGCATTCAGCTCCTGTAACAAAGTTCCAGAGAATTATTGGTACTTAATGCCGAAAAGAAATGACATTTGAAAGACGGACTCATGGAGGTCGCCCCTTTTGAAACTGGAGAGTGCCATGCTTGAAGATTATACCGTAACCCCATAAGGAGCGGTTCATGCATCATTTCCCTGTTGATTTTTTTTAACAAAAGCAGCTCAGATGCCGAATATACTTCACGGTAATAAAAAGAAACTCAGAAGTTTCTGTGAGAGATAGGAATTGAAAGAAGGCTCTATTGGATATTTTCAAAGATATTAAATCGATTCGAATCTGACATTACTATGGACTCACGCCTTTTGTTTCCTACAAATAATTTCTTTATTTACGTGAACGACTGAGCTTTGGAAATAGTTTTCTTGACATCAAAAACAGAATTACAGAATTACTTATTCATATTAGAGGATAATAGTTCGTATTAGAGGATAATTGCGTTTTACGTATGTTTTGGACTCAAAAATTCGTTTGTGGTAATACGCTGGATGAATAAAAATCTTTTACTTATTTTTTCTTTTTCATTTTCCTTCATAATTGATCCAAATTGTTAAATCTGGAACAATATTCCTTTTTTGTCCCTTTTGTTATCTGAGGCTTTCGGTTGTCCGCTCATTTTCCAAGAAGGGCTACCTATTCATGAATTGGGAACAAAATGTATGTAATTGTTGCACATTCCTCTCTATGTCCGCTTCTCAGGTGTATAGTATTCTTGCAGTTGTTGCGTTGTACTTCATTCCTTTATATTAAGAAATTCCTATGCTCTCTCTCTCTCTCTCTGTCATGTGACGTCTTTAAGATGATTTCTCCATAGTGCGTGAGCCAGCAAGTTCCTTTCGTGAGCCCGTGGATCGAAATTCGGTCTCAGCTATCCGTTGTTCATGTTCAAGGTTAAAATTTCCACGTTCCTTTCATCCTGCAGCGTGGCATGCAGTGGAGCCACTTCAAAATAACGGGACTCAGTCTTCGGATTCAAAGTGAGGGCCAAGGGTTCCTTTTCAGTTTTTCGTAGAGGGAACCTTCCCCTTTCTGCTTCCTTACCCCGTTTATTTGAATGTTGGAAAGGATTCTGTGAACAAGGCGCGTGTCGATGACTGAACATTGAGGAACCCCTCGGTGGCGTTTAGGAATGTGGGCAGGGTTAAGACTCTTGGCCAAACCGGCTGGCCCGGGTCTCGAACCTAGGTCGGTGGACCGGGTTTTTTTAATCCCTCCTACCATTATCATTGGTGACAATAACAAATACATGAGAAGAGGTTTGAATATTTTAATACATCTTTGAACGCTAAAATATTCACTAACAAGGAACCATACGTCAATGGAGAAGCAAACCTTATAGCTTTCTAAGGTACGAATATTTCTCTAGAAAATGTAAGTTTTCGCTTAATATTTCAGGTGATGTAATGTTTTAAGGATTAATTATAAGCATTACATTTATAAAACAAATTATGTATGCATAATACATGATTGTACTGAGCAATTTCTGAAGAAACGTTCCGAAACTTTATAATTCATCGTATTGAATTGATTATTTAAATTACGCATAAATATACCAGAGTAACAAAAAGTTCCCTAAAACCTCTGTTTAAATTATATTTGTCTTTCTTTATAATTGTAGTAAAACGTTGTTATGTACTTTTTCAAATTAAAGAAATGAATCCTTTTTCTTTTTTTTTAAATACTGGAAACGAATACTGGAAACTTTTAATCTGCACCTATAAGTAAGTTATTTGGAATGACTGTTATATGGAAATCTCAAAAAGTAATCACTGAAATTATTTAAAATTTCAAAGGCTTTTTCTTAAGGGTTATTGCAACTAAAATGCAAAGTAATATGAATTTTGATGGATTACAAGAGCAGGAAAACAATTAAAATTGACTGCTAATCAATAGACGTGAATCTTCACTCGTATGACTTTTGACTATGAAGCTTACTAATGTGTCCGCCAGAGTTCAATTGCATTACGGAAGGTGGACAATCCACTGGACGGATAATCTAAGTAGTCGAATCGTAGATGCAAAATTAGATAAAGAATCTGAAAAAAATTAGATAGAGGATAAAACATTGTTTTCAAGTACATAATCTAAATGTGAAATGAGAACAATCGAATTCGGAGGTCTCATCTAAGTTAACTTAATTATATAATAACCTCATAAGACGCCGGGTAAAATAAGTTTAAAAAATCCAAACCTGTTGATAGGTGTTTTATAGTCAGAATATCCAGAAATGATTGTTTTAAGTATTTTTTTTTCAGGACCGGGCAAGGCTGTGTAGTTTTGTTACGTACGTTTGAAAATAATAAGACAAGTTTGAAAACAAAAGAAAGTGAATTTAATACAAAAGGATTATAAATGGATGGATATGTATCTCTAAATTATTCTAATATCCCCATGCATTTCTAAACTCTGTTTAGAAAACCCGCTACCCCTCACTTGTTTTTTCTTGCCTTGAAAACCAACGTATGGACTAAAGATCCCGTAAATTGCAATTTTCAAACTTAAATTTCTTCGAGAAAAAGTGTGCCATTAATTATCTATGTATCATTTAAGGGTATTGTTGTTATGTTTATTAAACAATATCCATTATTAACATATTTTATTTTAAATTCAATCAGTATTATTCTAAGGGTGAGACAAAACAAAAGAGTTGCTCGGATTTAATTTGTCTAAATTGTCGTAAGGACTGACTTTCCTTATTCTATGCCAGATTTGCAATTTGTTGTCTCGACGTGATCGTGAAGTTTTGCTTTGTCATGAAATATACGCATCTACACGATGCACAAACAATATTGTTGCAAACCAGTAAATTGAACTAATGTTTCTCCTCTTCACTTACATAAAAAGAGCACTGACATATTCTTTATCATTAGAATGATCCGGTCTCAGAAAAATGTTTCCAAGTCAATTTAACGCTTTGGTTCCATCGTTCAGATAATATCCTTCTATTGATCATCATTCTTATATTATAAATGTTCCAAACGTATAAACTACTTAGATAAGTTTGACGTAACAGCACGTGCAAACAAATGCATGAGATAAGGCAAGTTGAAGCCAGTGTGGTGATTTGTTGATTGAAAAACATTCCAACTTCGTTTTTCAAATAAGTGTTTGATTCAAATTCAATGATTCACGTCCAATATAAAATCAGAAAAAGGTTTGCCAACTGTGAGCGTTCTATTATTCATTAAATGTAAAAAACAAAGTATCACTTTATTTTTCCAGGTTATGTATGGATTTTCTCTTTCAAATGCGTCCGTTTTTGTTGGTAGATGAGGGCAAAGCATAATTTAGCGGGACGCTTTAGTATCCCTTGTCATATCATTGTTTTAATGTCCTCTCTTCCGTTTCATTATGGTTTCCAAGTGCATAGTTTTGGCCAACCTTGGCATATGCATTTTGAAACACGATATTAGCTACACTCATTCCATCTCACGTAACATCAGTGGAGTAAGCGCTCGACGGAATATCTTTTTCGAATTTTATGTGCTCATTCATAATTTATTTCATTTCTTAGCTTGCGATGGCAGGGGAAAAAATAGCCATTGTATGTATCGGAAAGTTTGACGTACTAAGCTTATCGCCCCCTTTAATGAATACCGCGAGAGAAGCTGAGAGTTCTTGTATGATCGCAACTTGTGAACGAGCTATTCGTTTCGGCAAAATAATTATGAAATCTTGTAGTCTCTTCGTCAGCGATTAAAATATCATGACACAAAGAATATTCCTCCTTTGTTGTTATCGCAGATCTTATGCAAACGAAATATACATCTAAGGATTTCTCGCTCACTTCATGAGTCGTATTTGGAATTCAAATTTGTTTTTGTCAAGCAGAGCTGTGTGTTCGATACCTAGGTGTCTTTAGTTCCGTTGTTTATATTTTTGGAGACATTTCAAACTGTAAACAATTCTTTAGAAATAGATACTTTGTTTCACTTGTTCAATTTCATTAAACCAAGCTGCTTCAATTATTTACTCTGTATGTTTTATTTTAAATACCAGAGCTTAATGAAACATCGATACAATGCACATAATTGCCGTGAAATACTGTTCTTGTCTTTCAAGATAAATTATTTCATCATTCCAAGAACGTGGAATTCCTCATTCTGTCTATTCTTCATTTCAGTCGTTCTTGAAATTCACACATAGTAGGAAAATCTGGAGTTTTATTCGATATTCTGGTAGTTTTTCGGTAAGATTTATACCATTGATGTTCTCCAAAATGAAAATATTCCGACTTTTTTTTATATTTAAAACAAAGCTGGATGATACTCTTTTTTAGAGTATATAACATGATGGAGTTTTGACGGGAAACGACAGTTTAAATCCACGTTACTCTGCTTGTTAGAACTACCGGGTAGTGGAAGGAGAAGTTGATTTGCATGGAGGAAGTCTTCGTTCGATTCCTGGTTTGACTACTTGCACAGTGGTACATACAACCAGGGTGAGTTTTCCGGTTTCATTACCGGCCTACAGTGTGTTCACAGGAGCATCTGTTGATTTTCAAGTCGTTCCTTTTACTTCCTATTCTTCCTAGTGCAGACGAGGAATACGTGTATTTCTTTGTCAAGACACGATTTGAATACGCACATCCCTCTATTATAGTAATAGATAAGAAATATGAAAAATATACCTCTTATCGAAACTTATTCTTTCAATAAAGATACATAAATCATCCTCAAATTAAACTCTGATTTGAATTTAATGCTCATACAACAGAATTTATGATTGTTAAGATGATTCTGAGGATAGTAGTTTGAAGCTTATGAAATGAAGAATATTAATATACAAAATAGCATGGTAGGAAATAAAGCAAGATAATTTGTTACAGCTAATGAATCACGGACAAATGTAAAATAGAAAGATAATTGTAGACAGCTAGCTTTTGCAGAAATATTTTGTCATGTGGTAGTCCTTGTATGGAGCGGAACTGGATAGTGAAACATAAAAACTTGTAAGATCCATAGTGCAAACGGCTCAGCCATTCTGCGTGCTCTCTAACGCTTGAGAGCTGGTCTTTCTTTGAGAAGACGCGCATCTTGGAAGAAGCAGCTGGAGTTGCGCATGTGTGTAAAGAAGCAAGAGGGTGGGGAAGGACGACTTGCCATATTTGGAGCGCAAGTGCAGACGCTTGTGTTCTCCGAGCTTTTTGCCGCGCGTAAAGTGACGATATTGTTACGAAATTGGGGAACAGTGTAGAAACGAGCAGATCGTCTCTGCAGATTTTTGTTACGCGACCTACGTGCGAGGAATAAGAGAGGGATGCTGTAGTACTAGAGGTTAACAGGACATGTGAGATATTCACTTGTGAAAACTACGGACAATAGGTCAAAACAGATAAAGGAAAATATAACAATTTGAAAAAATAAATAGAATATGAATGGAATATTATTTAGGAAGAAAACGTAATTTATTCTATCGTATGCTTATTTTATAATAGGATGATGTTTTTCCTTGCGTCCAAAGAATAAAATCAATTATCACGAAAGCGGCGGAAATAATTTTGCATCATTTGTCTCTCTCGTGTTCAATGACGCACGTATGATGATCGTTAAGCGAACAAATAGATTTTGTTTGAAATTAAAATACGACAGATTAGGTACATTTTTCTCCTTTTATAACAAAGAAATATCTAGTACTTGATTCTTTACGCTAAACGATCGGGATATAGTATTCATGCGTAGGTCGTTAAAGAAATTCAAAATTAACTTCCCAACGTTTCGGTTTTTTTAACCTTCTTTAGGACTTGTTAGTTCTCTCCATCACTGCCTCTTCAGTATGTTAAGCACAAGCTATATATGGCTTTAGAAAACACTCAGACTATTGAATAAAATGTGTGATATATAAAAAATATTGATAATTAATGAGTTATAATTAGTACTTTCATATATCCGAGTATGAATTGGTAAACATATTTCTCGAAATTCAAATTCATATTCTCTCCAGTTGAATTGTGAATCTGGTTTAGAAAACATATGATTAAAAGTTCAGACATTTTAAAATAAATGGAATTATGTTTAAATTATTTCTCGCTCCCTTATCCAACCTTTAAAAAACTGGTATTAGTGTATGTTCAATTATTTGTGCATGGTTTCGTGTAGGAGAATTCCTGTGCCATAGCAACAGAGACATTGTCAAAATGCGTGGTGCACGAGAGAGCTTGTCAGGTGGTGACCTTCTGAGGGCATATCTGAGGGAGTTGATTGCCTAGCCAGAGCGTTTGCTCTGCGGTGCAACAGATCAAGCGATTCGGAGAGGCATCTTCACCTTACAGTAATACGCTTCGCGCTTCCGCTTTCCGGCGAAACTTTTGAAGCAGCCGTTTCTTATTGCCCAAAATCAACGGACCTCTACTTATTTCATATTGTATTTGTGAAGTATTAATTCTACTATTAACGTTCATTATATGGCCTAGAAAAATAAAATATATTTTAAGTCCTTCTTTGGACGATACACAATGTTTTTATTGTGTTTTTTTAATACACAACGTTTCAACTCGATATGGTAGTCTCCGCGGGTGAAACAAATGGATTGTTCAAGAAGTCCTATTTACTGTTTTTCTCTTATGTCATTTTATAATTAAAGCGTTGAAAATATTTTTTGTTCCGTTAGAAAACTAAAATAATGAAGGACTCGCTACATGAAAATAAGACTAAAGAAAAATGAGAATGATGTAATAATAACAAACTATCAGCTTCGATTTTCCCTTGTGAAAGTAGAAAATAATGATTTCGTATAGTTTAGTTCATTTCAGATGGAAACATTTGTGACGTATTTGAAATATTTGTGATGTATTTTAGATGGAAATGTTTGTGATACCTCGTTAAGCAAATCATCTGGGATCCCGTGGACCCAGATACTAGACCTAGGGCCCTGTCGTGGATTACCAAACGACAGTCGTCAGTAGAGTTATTAATTTAAAAAAACATATGGAATAAAGTAATATTAGCAAATATAGACGTGTACAATTAAATTGTATAATTGCGTTGTAATTAATTTTTTTGAGAATTGTGTAGCAAAATTTCGAGAGAATGGCGTTGCTGAGTTTTCAAAACCTCGCTTCGCTTTGATATCCTACAGATTTTGAGGAAAATTAGAGGCTAACAGAAAATAATTGTACCCCACTTTTCACTTTTCTAAGTAGTAGTAGCTATTTAATTACTTCTGAAAAATATTGTTATATATTTTGTTCCTAGATAAGTGTTTGATTGCCGAAGCTTGCCAAACATCACTCGCGGTGACATAATCCATGACGAGAAGAAATTCTTGTAATTTGTCCACATGTCGCAATCATTAGAACAAAATTAATTTATTCAGAAAAACAGACCTGAGATTGAGAAACTTCACAATATTTCTTTCCGGTTCCAAATGTGCGTCGTGGCTTTCCCTTATGGTTTTACCGCCAGTTTTACTCAACACGAATCGTGCTGTCGAAGGCTACGGTCATAAGGTTCTGGATATGGTTTAGGAAAGTGGAGACTGAGAAGAAAATTGATACTAACAAATGTAATTCTAATTCATGTCGGAAATGTATCTACGCCACTCCATTTGAAATATTGTAAAATATTATGAAAAAGATGAGTTAGTTTTATAATTGGATTGTGAAATATTTTTTATATCAGGAATATATCTTCATTAGTTAAAAAATAATTTAAAATTAAATTAACATTGCAATGAGTTTTTTTGGACTCACCATACACTTGATAATGTATATTTTAATGAACTATTTTCTCACAATTACTACTTTCAGGAAATCGAGATGTCCCAATGAATGATGAATGCCAGTAAGAAGTTTATCTCCAGTTTTGACCTGTCGTCCGCTTATGTATTCACGATATGAACCCTTTGATTTCTAATATCCCTTGTGTTCTCGCTTGAGTTCGTTTCTTTCCTCTCGCCTTCCTACCACAGCTTCTTCCAAGGGGGAGTGGCATGGCACGGTATGACGGGGCGGCGGCGGCCGGCTGCGGGCCCCAGATGCGTACGTCACAGCTGACGGAAGACGCCGCGCTGCGCCGCACAGTCAACTTGCACTGGCGGAGCGGGCGGCGGCGCAATGACTCGAGTAGTCCAAGACAGCGACGCTTCACTGTCTTTCGATTCCACTGAAAAGCACATCAAAAATATTTTATTTCGTTTATGTTTAACCCTGCTCCCAACTTGGTCCAAAAAATATATTTTATTTTTTTCACGGTAGGAAATTTTTTAAATTCGTTACAAACGCTACATTTATTCAATTTATGATAACCAGGGACACCTATGGGAAGAAATAGTGTGGGTTTCAAAAAATCCCGATTTCAACGATTTGATTCTTCGTTTCATTATTTTGAATGCGTTTGTTATCTGGATTGTTCCCGTGGATAACAAAAGAATAATAAATTACTTTAGAAACATTTTGACCTCTCACATGTATTTTACTACCCACATTTATACACTGTTACGTTAAATCATGTTTTTTGCCTTCGTTGTATCTCCTCTCTCCTTTTCAGATTGTCACATTTCGTATTTCCCACATCGCTTGTCGTGGATGTACTATTTGGGGTGAAAATCCAGAATTAATTAATATCACCACAGAAAAAAAGTGATATACTTGTAGAATACCTTGACTCAGTGATTTGGCTATTAACTGTCTGCTGTAATTTCTTATCTGCTATCAATACCTTAAAAATCCATTTTAAAATTTTACGCAGTAAAACGAAACGTGCATTAAGAGAATTGATTTCCTTATTATGACATTAATAAAATTATTTTAATATTAATTAATATTTTCTTGATGATGTAATTTAACGTCTGCTAAATATATTTAAATAGATTAATCGACCTCTTTATTTCTTTAAGAAGACTGCCTTATTTCTCGGAACACCACATAAAACACACGTAACACATAATATAATTTATTGTTGTGATATGAATGCAACTATTAAAACACATCATGTCAAAAAACTACGTTAAGAACATATTTGTACAATGTACATTGATTGTACTATAGTCATTGTACTACCTGAAGAAGAATGTAGAAGACCTGAAGATGTCTTCATAGTTGTAAGACGAAACGTTGAGTACACAATTTTAAATGTTCTTAACCTAGTGTTCTGACATGATGTGTTTTAATATTTGTATTCATATTACAATAATAAATTATATTATGTGTTACGTGTGTTTTATGTGGTGTTCTGAGAAATAAGGCAGTCTTCTTAAAGAAATAAAGAGGTCGATTAATCTATTTTAATTTATTTTTTTTAGAAAAATTCTCCGTAACCGAACTGAAAATAAATAAAGTAATCCAGTAGAACTTCGATAGTTCGACACTTTGTGGACTTAGAGGGTGTTGAAGTATCGAAATGTCGAACTTCCAGACCATGTGGCATATTATACATAGGAAGCATTAAAAACACGATTTTATTACGAAAATTGCACAATTTTAATGAATACTAACAACAACAACAAAACTCAAAAATAAAACAAAACATAAGTTAAAAGTGTAGTAACGCATTGACTTAATAAATACTGCCAAAAACGTAAAAACTAAATAGTAAACTAGAAAGTAAACAAAAATTAAAAGTTCAGGAACTTATTGACTTACACTTACAAAAGCAGTTTTACATCCTACTTTGCAAAATATTTAGTGATTTTAAGTTGTTTTTCCTCTTTAATTTCTTTTTCGTGCCGCTTCATCTCGGAGCCGTCGAAGGAATAGAATGTCCGTGGCAGACGCCCCCTGCTCCTCTAAGTACTGAAGGGTTCCCTCGATGAACTTCACACCTTCACTATGTGTGTGCTTTGGTTGTGGAGCGTTTTCTTCATCATCTTCAAAAACCACTAAGAAACAAACGTCAACAGAGTACAGTAAAACTAAATTTTAGTAGCGTGTTTACACTCAACAATGTCGCCTCGCCACGTCGAAGTATATGGTGTGTCGAAGAATCGAGGGTTTACTGAATTGTTATTTTTAGGGATATGGCGAAGCTTGAATTATTACCTTCTATTACTCTTATGCAATAGAGTTTCACATAAAAAATATTCAGAGTTCAATGAGACTTCAGGAGAGAGATAATGTTTGATAAAATTCACTTACAGATATTTTTGATCGTTCAGAGCCTAATAACTTAGAAATGTAGTTAGTTGACAGAAATGTGACACAAAGATAATTATTTTGTTTTTGTGAATTTCAGTATTATGCGAAGTCACTCAGATATTTTTCTGACCAAGAATCATAAAATAATCTTGTATCAGCTGCTACCATATTTTTGTCAAACTTTAACAATGTACGAAAAAAGTAGAACGGAGACATATTTGACCACTTTAGCGACTGCTGGAGAAGAGTGAGGGCGGCTGAGAATCTTGGAATACGCACTCTCCTCGTAATTGAAGAAAATGAGCAAATGAACTGAACGCTAGCAGCGACGGCGAATAAGTGTAATTTATTAGATCCGTGCGCTCGTTATATGGGGGGGCGTTATGTATCCTCGCGGGCATCATGCGTCTATGGAAATACAGAAGCTCATAGATAAGTGAGCCACATCATTGATTTTACTGGAAACCTTAATTTGAGTGATCGAAATGTACACTGTCTAATATATTATATCCGTATACTTTTTGTACTAATCCAAGTAATCTTTATGAGGGTGTTTTTTCCATCTTTTTTCGTGCAATAATGTATCTAATGTGTTCACTTGTGTGATGTATATTGTTTCTGGAAGTGTATGGCATGAAGAACAATTTTAAATATAAGACGTAAAAGTGTTGTCCACGGTAAAATAATAAAATAAAACATTTTGTTATCAACACAATTTGTAAAACAAAAATAATAGATTGACTTACAAAATTCGTAGTATGTTATTGTAAAGTATGTTAAATCATTTAAAATAGTTACATTGATACTTTTTACAACTTTAATGAGAGTAACCATAAATGTTGTATATGGAGAATCTATAAACGCCGTTGCTATACATTGGATATTTTTCTTCGACAAATACATGGAAGACTTCTAATGATCCTTCAAAACCTTGCGGTTTTTGGCAATATTTCAACCAAAAAGAAAATTTTGCTTGTACTTTATTCCATGCATCACATAATAAATATGTTGGTCAGATTAAAATGAAATTTCATATCGATAAGAGTTCATTTTCGATTCTCAAACAATAAACAGAACGTGTGACAAAAATTACTACTGTGTGAAATACTACTGTGACATAGATGTTAGAGACATGCGTGGAAATGTAGAGAAATGCTAGGTGTCCCAGAAATTTATACCGCACCACAGACTGTACCCACTTTTATGTACTTTCCTAGACGCGTCCCTGTGCGCCGGGTTTCGGAAATAATTACCTGTCCAGCTGGCGATGGGCGATTTTAGATTGTGCGTAAGTACAGGGTAGTAGCACGAGGTGCGTGTGATGAATACTTTGCCGCTACCGCCCCCTCCTTTCCCCATCCCTCATCATCCTCAGGGCGTAACTCGCATCCATCCGTAGCGCCCCTGCCCGCCGGTGAGATGCAGCCAGTGCTTCCACAGAACGGATTGCGACACATTTCTAATGACAATGCGGTACTTTCTTCCTAAATCAGAAAGTTTTCATGTAGGACATGCCTTCCGATTACCTACACATAGCGAATAAAAAATATAGAAATGACTCGGGAACAACTTTCCGATTTTCGTCAGATCTTGAAGAAAGGGATTTTGTGAGTGTACATTCCACGGAGTTAGGTCGTCTATTGATGCGTAAATCGTATCGACGACATTTAGCGTAGTTAACATTTCAAAATCTAATCTCGGTCAACATTAATTTATTCATGTTTTAACTCCAATTGAAATGGCTCTGCGTCAATAACTATCATTATGTTCGGTAATTGTTATTCTTGTCTCTTAATGATAGCTCGCTTATGGAATTTAGATTTTAAAACTCGTCTTTTTTGTGTTAGTTATCGGGATTAATACGTTATTGTTGTTATTATTATTATTATTATTATTATACATGAATATCTGCCACAGCTTGGAGCTGGATCTTTTCCACTTCATGAACAGACATTGTCAAGTTCAATCAAGCACTTCTTTCAGAAATTTTCGCACTATGTGACATGGGTCAAGGATTATGGATTTCTCCATATTCGTCAGTGGTTTGGATGCTCGTAATATTTCCAAGTGGCGTTTTGTGGATTTCAGTATAATTCCTGTTGCCGAAATCACTGTAAATCGAGTAATAACTTTCTGCAGTTTCCAAAGTTTCTTGAACTGGTCAGCCAAGTCCTTGTGTTTGCTAATTTTTAAACTGTAAGTTCTGTCAACATTGTCAGTGGGATGGCAACAACAATTTCCGTCCTTCTTATTTCGGTCTAGGAGTATGATGTCAGGGCGGCTTGCTGGTATGGTTATGTCAGTCCTCATTTCTCTGTCCCAGTCAAGTTTCCAATTGTTATTTTCAGTAACAGGTGGAGGTTCATATTTGTAGTAAGGATTCTTATCATGTTTCCTGAAAGGTGTTAGTGAAGAATTTTTGCTACATTGTTGTGTCCTTTTTGCTACATTTTTGCTATATTGTTGTGTCGTATTATACCAAAGTATTTTGTAAATTCTATGTGTTTGCAAGAAGACGACATGAACCTGTGATGTGTTTCTAAATACTTTCTGATGCGTCTTTGCATTTTCGGCACTTATCATCATTTTATATGAATTTTCGATCATTCTTTGTTGATTTTACCCTATCCGGGATAGCCATCATGAATCTGAATGTTCCTATTCTAGTTCATCATGAATAGGTTTTGAGACATAAATGTGTTGCCTCCTGGTCAATGTTGATATTTTCCAGGTAGTTAGCATAAGTCCCATGCAGCGTCTTTGACCTCCAGCCTGTTTTGTGATCATCTACGTATTTGCATTGAATGATATAGCTGGAATCGCATAAATGTAAAGGTGTTGCATTCATATCATCTTTACAGATGACTCTAAACATATCATATGATTTTTGTTTATCATAGAAATACAGCCTCAGATTAATAATTTGTTTGTTGTGGAGAAGAGATATATGGTATTATCCCTAATCCTCCATAAGATGAAGGAAGGGTGATCCAGCCTGTTGCTGCTTTGGATGCTTGTTACTATTATTATTATTGTTACTATTATTATTATTGTTACTATTATTATTATTATTATTACTATTATTATGCTGTTCTATTACTTATTATTATTATCTTCTGTTTCTATTTTCACTTCTTGCAGTTGGATTCTGGTGGGGTGAGGGTTATACCAAGCATCCTACCCTCAAGTGATATCACTATTTAAGTCCTTCTGACTATTCTATACATGTTAAGAATGGCTGCTTTTTTGTAAAGTCAATAAATTTGTTTTTGGGAATTGAAGCCGATTGATGCTCACATGCAGACTTTGAGGGATGACTCTAGTGGTGGATAGGACTATAAGGACTATATAATCACACTCCATATTTCTTAATTGAAGAATTTCTCTTTTCAAATTTGTGTTTTTCTGTTTTCTGAGATAAATTTCAACGGTAATTTCATTTGGTTGTGGAGAGTGGTCTGCTAAATTTAAAGGAGTATATTTCATGTCAACTGCACGTATGGTCTTGTATTATCAGTTATTATTATTATTATTATTATTATCAGTCTTCATGAGTCTTCATGAATTAACGTCTGATATAATATTTGTTAGTGACGTCGAATGATTCAAGAAGTCAGTGTTCAGTGATATTATATTATGTGATCATACATAGAGTTAGGGGAAGTGGAATGTTATAAACTGTGATCTTAAATTAATTTGTTAAAAAAGTATATCTGAGTTCTTATAAGGTAATTTTCCATATTTTTTTACACATTATTCACCTACTCTAAGGTTGCTTACTACAAAAATTGATGCGCTAAAATGATAAGATATATAAAAATATAGGAATACAGAAATAATGATTGCTTACATGTATGTTTCCGAATGATTGCTTACATGAATCATTTTATATGATTATTTTATAGCTCTGAAATAAATAAAATAATGAAAGGTTATAGAAGCGAAAATATATTCGCACAACTACACACTAACAATATTCTAAAATAGATAAGAATAAGGTCACTTAAGTTAACCATTTCAAGTTTAAGGCTCCTGTTTACAAATATTGTGGCTTTTCTGACTCGTTATGTTCGTCACCCTGATGATATTTCAGAGTATATAATTTGTTTGAATGTCAATCTTCAATAGTTAGAATTTCTTTTCTGGTGGAAAATGAAATATTTAACTCCCCGTCTTGGTTAAGACCTCGTCAAGAGCAGAAGATATCGTGGAAGAAGGTTCTTTTATCTTTAACTTTCCTGCTTTCGATTTTTAACACCTGCTCATGATTCTCATTCCTATTTTATCTTAGCTAAACTATTTTAGTTTTTATTCAGCTACAGTGCTTTCATTGATTTCGCGAGACTAAAAATTCTTTGAACCTTTAAACAATTTTCTCACATATTATTTAATTCTTCTTAAAGCAATAAAATAATTATTCGATTTCTTCCACCACCACGCAGAATTACATTTCATTTTTCCCTTTTTCTTTCCGTTTCAATTTCTTTTTCGTCCTTTCTTGTGAAATCACGTACTTCGTGGTGACCACTGAGGTTTTCCTGGTGATTTATTTTGGTGATGTCTTCTACGTGAGATGGTCCGATCAAAGATGTCCCTTCCCTCCATTTCCCGTCCCCCGCTGCTGAAGAGGAGTCCTCCACCCCTGTTCCGCGCTTCATCTAATGGCCCGTTGTTGACCTGGCATTAGCATTTCCTCCGCGAGCATCAGTCCGTCGTCTCCATCATTAACAGAGAATGTTATCATTGGTTGCCTTGCGTCACAAATAGGATATATTCTTTCANATATATATATATATATATATATATATATATATATATATATATATATATATATATATATATAGTTTTATGATAATTAAAAATGGGTCACTCACAGATTTGACGATTTAAATATTGCGTATAAATACTTTTATAAAGCACGCAAAGGATTTTTCTTAGTTTCAATAAATACTACTCATCAGGTTGTTACTCACTGAAAAGATGTATGTTCGAGAACAGTGTTCCGGTGCATCATAGTCCAACAAAGTCAATGCATCCATCTATGTGTATAATTAAAGCTTAATCAATTCGTATATCAGGTAGGAGGTTTGAGAAGGCATATAACGTATTGAAGGGTATGAGAGACCAGTGGGCTCGAAATTTTGAAGTGATACGTGGTATAACGTCATTTTCTTGATTTTATCTCGTCTCTTCAAGAAAACTTCCTTTTTTATACTATAATGGAAGTGGGGGTATAATGATTTTTAGGGGCTGTAATAATTTATATATGAATTAATAAGGCAATCGATGTTTTACAATTACTGTTATCGTTCTCCCTGACCAATCAGCAAAGAGTGCTTTCATAAAGGAACAATCTTTTACGAACAAATAATATGCGCAAGAGTTTCTAGTAACCTTCCACCTTCACCACATAGAGATTTCAGTACCGTACTGACGAGATTAAGCGCTTTAACACCATCGTGGATCTCAATCACATTTCCATAAATTACCCTTTTTTCTTGTTAGACTTCAAATTGCATTATAAACTCCCTAAAGATGTGGTGTAACAAATAGGTCAGAAGTGCATCAGATGAAGTCACAATCGCAAGTCTACAGTCGAACTTCTGTTAGGAATCGAATAACGGTTGTGAACAACGGAATACGTAAGAAGTACAGTGTATTTAAGTTGGGATAGTGCATTTTTACATTCACAGCATTGTATTAACGTGTTAAGACAATTGTTTTAGTGGAATATTAACTCCACAATTTCTTACTCTTATTGAATGTTTCATCTTAGACAATTTATCGTTTCAATCTAACAAATCACCACGTGGTATTATGAATAGTTGTGTCGGGTCATTGATCATTAAGTGACCCATTTCTGTATGTATAACTTACACATATACTAGTTAGTTGGTGCTTCGAAATTTTTAAAATACTTTTGTAAATAATTTTGTACATTTTGTAAATAATTTGGAATGATATTTCTTGTTGGGATCAATATTTTGATTCTTTTGTGTAAGATCAATTCATTGTTTTTATTATTTATTAATTTATTAATTCAAAAATATTTAAGCAAAAATGCGAAAACGAACTATGTGGTTACGCCTTTATTGAAATTCTAACATTGTATTTTCTTCCCGTGACTTTGAATGTGTGACAATTACTGTAACATACCAATAAGCGGATAATATTCTCGTCTTCAGCACCCACTCGCCGACAGCTCACGTTGTGGTCTATCTTGCTCGCCACCCCCACCGACACCAACCCCTCCCTTCGTCCGGCGCGTACGTACAAACGAGCGTTCGTTCGTACGTACGCTTCTCATTCATCCCAAAGGTTCCCCGACGCACCCGCGCCGCCCAACGCCGTCACTGCCCAGCGGTGGTCACTCGGAGACCAGGTGGCTGAGTTCGGTCTTGCGCACTTCGTCATCAGCTGGGTGGGGACGATGCAGGTTGCATACTTTGCACACTGCGCCGGCTGGTCGGCCGGCCGACCGGACACCCTGCTGTCTGAGCAGAGATGAAGTGAGGTGCGGCGCTCGAGGGGGCTTCTCTTTCTCTGTCACTGCAGTGAGGAGTCGCTGATAAAGCGGGACGCATTCTGTGTTGCACGGCCTTCGCGCGACTGCCCACTGCTGCTTCTCCTCTTTGCTATGGACTTAACCTGCGCAATGAAAAGAGTAATTGCTTCTCTCTCTCTCTCTCTCTTTGTCATACGACGCGCCACTTTCTTTACCTCTCCTCTTTCGCCCGACTCTAGCGTTCTCTCTCTCTCTCTGCTGTCCTTCACCACAAATCTGAATCACGTATGCCTTCCGCGTCAAAATAACAAGCTCCTTCATAGGATAGCTTCGATCGACGTATTTAAGGCCGTGGTTTTGCAGGAAATCTGCATTGACGCTGGACGTATTTAAGTCTCGTGAAATTTAGAAAATAATTACTGTTCTACTGGAAGTAAATAACAGTCACAATACCCAATGGTCAATTTTCTTTTTCTTTATATAATATTAAGTTTACATTAAATGACGTAATTGGTCTCTTCCTCTTACGGTCCCGAGATAAGACAAATTGTTTTCTTTTATTTTTTCTTCTTCTATTTTAAAACGTTTTAAAGAACTCACTCTTTATGCCTCTTCTCTGCTACTTTTCTACTATTTTCGTTCCTCATCCATTCTCTTCGTTTTCCACATAGTTTTGTTTCATCTGTGCAATGTGTACCAATTGTACTGCAACAATATTGCCTTCATCTACTCATAGTTATTCCACCGTTGACTCACTTCCCCCTCCCATTCGCTCTTTTTTTAATTCTTGTTGCCCGTGTGCGAACGTTGTTCTACACACTCTCAATCATCCGTTCTTCCGGTTCTTCCTTTCCTTCATTTCTCTACTGCTTGTTCGCGAGCAACATTTTGTGTTCATTGTGTACGATGGCGAGAACCATTTTAAGTCCTGTCAACGCCACCTTACGTACAGGTACGTAACAGCGCTTATAAACAATTACAATACCGTCTTTATTCAATTTTCATTGAACTCTGAATTTTCCTCAGCAGGTGTTGCTTATTTTACTCGCCTTCAGTACCGCTTTCCTGACTTTACTCAGATTGATCCCTGACTTGCGTCTCGAGGACTAATTGTGAGGATCAGTGAGAGACAATTTAACGATCGTTAAATTTCCCGGACGCATCAATGCGTCCGATATTAGCTCACTTGGAAAATGGTGTGAGTTCCCTCCATCATTTCTTATGCGACATTCATCCGCAGATGTACTTGAAAAGAACTTGCTGTTCAGTTGGCTTGGTTCAAATCTTGTTACAACATTGTAGTACAAGATGTAATACATGTATGAAATAAAGAGAGAAATCATGATTGTTTTAATGACGAACATATAAAATCATTCATAATTTCTCGGAGATCCTGAAATTTATTTCATCAATGTTCCAACTCTTATCTCCTATAAAAAATATAATTAAATGCGGTCATCCGCAATTGAAAAACATTTGAGACGACGAATGAATAATAATATTAATCAAGGGATCAAATTTTATTCAGAAATGGCTGCAAAGAAATCACACTTACAAAACAAAATTTAATTTTAGAATCAATTGCAACGAGGCATATATGCAACAAAATATTTTATTTATAGGACATCCGCTGATGTTTCGGCATTAATGTCTTTCTGATACGTGTGTAGTAAAGTCGTGGGCTATGCATTCAACGCCCTCGTTTGTACTCTCAATGAATCAATTCGCCTCAATAGTAATGTTGAAATCGACTAAATTGACAAAGATTTTGAATAATATGAATATTTACTATTAGTCTGTAGCATTCATTAAAATTTAATAATAATTTTGCCATAAAATTGCCTAAACCAAAATACCAAAACTAGGTAAACAAAACAGATAATGCTCCTAAAATTAGTCAACGTAAACAACCCAAATTTTACATGATTTTTTTCGAGTCGCATTTTGAGAATAGTTTAGAGAGAGCTGGGAATAATTATTTTCGCTATGAGATTCAAATTACAAAGAAAGTGAAAATTCACACATTCGTCACTAGCGACAGATTCTTCCTAGTTAGCTACATTATCCGCTATGAAGGTTCTCTGAAATGACAAGGCTGTTATTAATGAACAGGTGGGAAATGTCCCGATTTCTTACACAACTTATAAATACTTTTAAAATGTAGGTTATGAGAGGAAAAACAAGAAATGGTTTCAATATATGACGACATGGAAACTTTCGCACTTACCAAAATAAAATAGGCAAAACATAAGAAGTTATGTGTGACTGTGGGAAGAAAGATGCATCGAAGCATCAATTTTAGGAATGCGATTTATACGGACCAGAAAGGGCAGGATTTATAATGAGGATGAAAGAAATTGATATAGCCAATATTTGCGACAAGAGAAAATTAATTGAAACTGTGAAAACCTTTAGAATTTTTGAAGAATTTACAACCAAAATTGGAATAATACGAAATGCAAGGCAGGAGTGATGTGGGTAGGAATATGAAATGTTAAGAATTAGATAGGGGGTGATCTGTGTATTTGTTTCAGATCTAAAAAAATAATTTAATTTAAATGCCGATTTCGCCATCTTACCCTCCAGTCATCTACACATCTATCATTCACTGCTCACGCGTATAATAGCGACGATTTCTTCCGTATTTATGAGAAATACAAACTTACTAATACAGTTACACAACAATACTATAGTTACTTGAGTTAAATGGTTTTCTATTTAGTACAAAAACCCATTAATTTTACCAATTATACATAATAAAAAAACAATAAACTATTCGTTTAAGAATATATGTATTCAAATATTTAAAAAAATAGTGATATTTTACTATTGTTTTTTAGGATTCGATTATTTAATTTTTGTACTGCATTCACATATTAACTGTTTTATTGATAAATTCTGCGCTGATGAAGGAATCCCGTTTCTGAAACATACTCACCAAAGGTTGTTAAACGTTTTGTGTGATGTATTGGGTTTTAGGTATTTGTTTAAATAAATAAGTAAACATTTATTCTACAGAGAATACTTTCTCATTGTGGTGATTGAGGACTGGCATCAGTGCCGAGGTGCGGAACGTCCATCAATCTACGGTAGACTGATATCCCACCTCGTTGTCTATTTTCAGTTTCCTCTCTCTCCTGAGCAGTGTTCTTCGAAATTTTGAGGGAGGTTTAAATGAAGTACCTCTCATATTTAATGAAACTTATATTAAAACAATGTTTTTGTTTCCCCTGTTTCCAACTGTGGTAGGAAAATGCATCAATACCTGAAAGGATATTCATTCAGCAACGTACTAAATATTTTACGGATTACTACCCTGGAAACGAGAATGCGACCATTAATTTATTTATATCTGATTACAGTTCAGGTATATGATTATTTATATCTGATTATAGATCAGGTATAATGATTATAGATCATTAGGTCTATTTTCATTAAATGTATTAATTATAAAATTTTACGACCTTTTTTAAAACAAATTACAATATAAATATTTTATAATTTAATAAGATAATAGTGATAGACATAATAACACTACTATTTCAATGTGTGTGTCTAGTGAGAGTTGGCAAAACTATTCTATAATCTCCGATGAAGTGTGTTCGGAACCGATAAAGTTATCTGGAGCACTCGAATAAAAAGATTGTTGTTCTATAGGCTACTCGTGGCATCTCTTGTTTCATCTAGACATAACTTCTTATTCTTGGTTCCATTTTTTTTCGATTTTTTAAAGAGGTGATTTTTTTTTAATTTTTAAAGAATGAATTAAGATATTATCCCGATTTTCGTATGTAATCATTCTTAATTTAAAAGTATAGAAATAGGTTTTTAATATTTCATTTTGAATGGGTATAAAGGGATAGAAATAGTTTTGTTGAGACAAGATACACTATTTCTTCTATACGACACGGAACAACTGAGATATTATCTACGTTTTTTGCATGTAAATATAAAAAAAAAGGACTTATCCGAGGGAAAACTGCACATCGATGTATGAGATATATTTGAGGTGTTCATTCTCATTGATCCACTCTGTATATACTTATTGTCACGTCATAAATGTTGAATTGGGGTAACTGTCAAAGTCCAGAATTGAAAGAGCGTAACCATCGTTCATAGCAAATCATACCTGTACGGTTACATTAGCTCCTTAAGTATTCTCTTTTCATTCTTCCTGGAGAATTTTTGTCCCTTTTATGTTATTCCCACTCCTCTCCCAGCTAAGAAAGTAAGTAAGTAGGACACTATGTGCAATTGTGATAACCTTATTCTTTCTTTTCATCACTTTAAAATACTAGTTTATTTTGTGCAACAATTACTGAACTCAGAAATTTGGAGAATTTTAATTGTATTTTTCTAATATTTCTTTAAATAAAAGTATTTATTGTAATTTTACTGAATAAACCTAAAATTATTTTTACGCTCTCTATTGATGTTTTAAGCCAGCAGATCTTCGTATAAACTAGCCAATGGGAGAAAAATTAAATAATCGTTCCTTTTCAGTGGGTTCTTGCAGTTCAAAACTAGGAATGAGAGGTGGCAAAATGAAAATTTCCTCGTATAGTCCCTACTCCCACTGTATATTCCCACTTTCTTGAAGAAAACAGACGAAAACTGATTTATTTTGGCTTTTCTGGAGATATCTTTTTTGTTCCCTCTTATTCTATTTACCTGTTCGTCAGTTTCCCTTTGTTTTTTATATATTCTTCTCATCCACATTTCTCTCGTCTTATTTTCCAATAAGCGTTCTCCTAATTTTTATTTTCCTTTACATACGATATAAGTCAGCATCTTTGGACAAACCACGTCTTTGGTATCTTTTTCACTTGTTTGTTATATTCTCGGTGGACGTAATGTTGGAGTCTGGATATTTAATATGGGAAAGGATACACTACAGATGGCAGTCACAGCTCATTAGGACTTGATGTAATGAGCATTTATAAAAAATTTATGTCCCGATGGATTTTACAGTAAATTTGTATACTGCTGATGTAGCGGGAAACCTTCCAGTTTACAGAATGAGCAATGGCGACCTAAGTATAATTTAGACCGAACCACATAATGCCTACAAATTACTGAAGAGTATGGTTCGCCAACAAGAATAACAAAACTAACTTCGTTATTCGAATTGTTTTCCCAATAGGTACTACGCCGTATAAGAGGGGCGGTTATGATATTGTAGCCAACATGTATTTGGTTCATATATCTGAGACTTAATACATGTTAGCTACGAAACAAATATAACTTTAGACGTGACCAGATTTTCGCGTCTTTTTAGGTCAATGCATTCCCTTGCTAAAAGTGGGAACAATTTTTAACATATTTAAAATTATAAATAGTTTTCTTCTCTAATTTTACAGCAAGTGAAAAAATTGTAATGATGTAATCTTTTGTTCCGTTATCGTTTATACATTCAAATCGTGGTTCGTTGAAGCAATGCTTTTACTCAAATAAGCAAAACACTTACAAAATGCTTACAGAATCTCCCTTGTTAAAAAAACTTTTTTTTTGTCTGTATGATGGAAAATTACCATGATTTAGATTATGTACATATTTCTTCCGTGTGCCATACACGTGGAGAAGATATGTGATAACTTTCGGTCAGGCGAAAATGGCGACGAGCCGGTAATCGAACCCGGGACTCCGGTTTTGATCCCAGGGGTGTTATCCACTACACCACCCGTTCGCCTTCCACTTAGCTTTTTTCATCCGATTACATAAATTGATGTACAACTATTATTCATTATCTTTCATGTGCGCATAACTTTTAGTGTCTCCAGAAAGTGAAACAAATTTGAGATATTTCAAATACTAACAATAGAACATCGCATATACTCGTAACTCAATTTTATCGTATTTTCTCATTTCACAGAAAGTACAGGGAGAACATACATACTGGTCACTCCTTATAACTAACATTTATATGAGACCTACCTAATATTGACTTTCGGTTCCATACAGTAGTCTATCATATTGAAATAAATAAATAAATATAAATAAATTTATTGTCAAAAAACAGTACAAACTGCGTATGACCACGTGGAGGGG